>VXBR01009601.1:163100-189616 GCA_013400215.1 Cisticola juncidis | reverse complement strand
ACACAGCTGGACAGGGGATGGGACACAGCTGGACAGGGCATGGGACACAGCTGGACAGGGGATTGGGACATGGCTGGATGGGCTGGGGACACGGCTGGACAGGGGATGCTGCCATGAGCAGCTGAGCTGTGAGATCAGAGCAGAAATCTCGGGCAGGAGGGTGCTGAATTCCCACTGCCAGAGGGCAGGGTCAGATGGGATATTTGGGGAGAAATTCTTCCCTGGGAGTGGGGGAGGCCCTGGCACAGGTGCCCAGAGCAGCTGTGGCTGCCCCTGGATCCCTGGCAGTGCCCAAGGCCAGGCTGGACAGGGCTTGGAGCAGCCTGGGACAGTGGGAGGTGTCCCTGCCATGGCAGGGGATGGATGTGTTTGAGGTCCCTTCCCACCCAAACCATTCCATGACTCCAGGATGTGTCATCAGGCTGTGATTTAGGGAATACTGCCATGCCCTGGACAAACCTGTCTGACCCACAGGAAAGGCCTGAAGTGCCTGTTCCAGGCTGTTTCCTGCACACAACAGAAACGCTCATGTCACATCAAATGTTCTCAGCCATTCACATTCACAGCTTTGAAAAACAAAACATGAACTTCCTGATGAGGCAAGGAAATAGCCTGTGGCTTTCAGAGGGGCTGGGTTACTCTGAAAGCCACTAAACACGAGAGCAGTGCTGAAGCTTGGTGGTCTCTGCACACCTGTAGGCACCAGGGCTGTTTTTGCAGCTTTAAAATAGTTCTGAAACTTTGTACTCTTTCACATTCAGCAGGAAACTGTTCTCTAACTTCTGCAAAACAACATAAAACATGTCGGCACTTTTTTAGGTCATGCTCACACATTAGTTAAAGAAAGATCAATACACAGACACTGTTTGCTGTAACGTGCAGTTTCAGTGTTTTGCCACGATGGATTATTGGGAGCTGTGTGGGAACTTTGTCTCATTTAGTACTTCACTGATTTATAAGCAGTTTTATCTGAGCACAGTTCTGCTGCTCAGAGCACCTTTGGCCGAGCTGTGGTCTTTGCTGTTTTAATTCTCAAATACACAAGTGCTTGAATTGTAGAATCATAGAATAATAGGATGGTTTCGTTGGGAAAGGACCTTAAAACTCGTCCAGTTCCACCCTATGCCATGGGCAGGGACACCTTCCACTGTCCCAGGCTGCTCCAAGCCCTGTCCAGCCTGGCCTTGGGCACTGCCAGGGATCCAGGGGCAGCCACAGCTGCTCTGGGCACCCTGTGCCAGGGCCTGCCCACCCTGCCAGGGAACAATTCCCTCCCAAAATCCCATCTAATTCTTCCCTCTGGCAATCTAAGGCTGTGACATTCATTTTCAAGCCTTGAACTGAGGCTGACATAGAATTGTCCCTGTTGTACAACTGAACAGCACAAAAAGAAACAAACAGAACTTCAAAGCTGAGCAGGACAAATCAGGTCTGGCACCTTCCCAGCCACACAGGCAGGTGTCCTGGATGAGCAGGCTCACAGGGTGGCAGGGCGTGGAATTGTATTTCCTTCTCCAGTGTGTTTTGTCAGCAGCAATGACTCTACTTGTTTTTATTAGGTGACTTCAGCTGTGAGCTCTGCAAGGGGAAAGGAGCTCACCTTGCTCAGAGCACGCAGGGCTTGGGTGATCCCAGCTCAGGACCTGCTGGGGCTGAGCCCATGGGGCCAGTTCTGCTGGAACATCCACCCTGCTCCCTCAGCATCCTGGGGTGCACCCCAGAGCTGCCCAGCTGCTGTGGGAGGCACTGGCCAAAGCTGAGCTGGAATTCAGAGCACCTGGTGGTTTTCCAGAGTTCCTACCAGTCTGCAATCCATGAATGAACAAATCCATGTTTGCCAACACTCTGAGGCTCAAGGGACTTGGAATTGAGGGAAACTGAAAGAGTTGTGCTGGAATACTGACACAAATACAGAAACCTGCTTTTAGGTCATAGGTAAGGAACAAACAAGGAAGCAAACAAGCAAGCACAGCCTGTAATTACCCCGAGTCCAGGGAGCTGCTCCCTCCTTGGCTTTGCTCACACCCTCCAGCACACCACTGACCCTGCTCACCGTGTGGGTGGAAGGTGCTGACCCCGTTCTCAGAGGGTCCCAACCCTGGACAGCCCCAGAGCAGCCAGACTTTAACACCCTCTGTACCAAGGAGAAGATTTACCCTATCAATGAGTCAGAAAGCAGATGAGAGCTCATTTCTCATTACAAATGAATCAGCAGAGGTATAGCAGGACAAGCTCCTCCTTGTGTGAACAGCATAAGAGTTATTATCAGAGTAAAAGGAACTTCCATAACAATCAGAGCTAATTTACTCAGGAAGCTCCAAAAGTCACCCAGAGGACTCCAGCAGTGTCCCCCGGGGTGCCTGTCCTGGGGCAGGGCTGCTCTCACCTGAGGATCCCAGCCCTGTCCTGGGGCAGGGCTGCTCCCACCTGAGGATCCCAGCTCCAGCAGCCCACAGTGAACCCACCCTCTGGGCCCCATGCCCACCCTGCATCGGGACCCCAAATTAAAGCAAGATCTCCTCTGCAGAGGGTTTCCTTTGGTCCTACCCCTAAGGATGCCAAGAGACGAGCTCAGCTCTGGTCTGGCACTGCCCAGGGAGCCCTGTGCCCTGGCAGGGAGGGCTGGGGCTGGGAGCAGAGCCCACAGCATCCCCTCCCCTGCTGCTCCTTGTGCCCGGATTGTGGGCACGGGGGGATTACGCTGCTGGTGGGCACATCTCGCCTTCCTCCCGGGAATCCAGAGGCTCTGGGAAGATCCGGCTCGTTATCTCACCATCACCTACATCACCTCCCAGCCTGATCCCTCTCGGTGTGAGAGCACCGGGGTGACCTTCTTGCTTGATGCATTTCGAGTCACTAATTAAACTGCTCGGCGAAAGAAAAGAGAAAATTAACTGACCATTACTATCTCGGGAGAGAAGGAGCCCGAATCAATTTGCTTTTTATTTTACCTTAGTTTATTTATTTATTTATTTTCAAGGAAAGCGAACCCGCCGCCCCCGTCCCCGGCTGCCACTAGAGGTCATTTGAGCACCGGGAGAGGCACCGGCGGCGGCGGCTCCTGCCCTGGGCAGGGACAGCTCCCGCTGCCCCAGGCTGCTCCAAGCCCAGTCCAGCCTGGCCTTGGGCACTGCCAGGGATCCAGGGGCAGCCACAGCTGCTCTGGGCACCCTGTGCCAGGGCCTGCCCACCCTCACAGGAAAGAACTTTTTCCTTGTACCTAATCTAACAGTTTGGAGCCATTCCCCCTTGTCGTGTAAAAAGTCCCTTTCCAGCTCTCTTGGAGTCCCTTTAGGCACAGAAAGGGTCTCTGAGGAGACCTCAGAGCCTTCTCTTCTCCAGGCTGAAGAACCCTATAGCTAAAAGAAGCTCTGGTGCTGGTTTGGGTGGTTGTTTCTGTTCAGGAGGGCAGGAAATGTCCCCGTGGTAACACAGTCATGTCCAGTAGCAAAACCAGCTGGTTCATGCCCAGCACAGCCCCACACACGTGGCTGGTCCCAGTGCCCTGGCTCAAGTGGCCCCAGAGACTCCCAAGGCACGGAGCAGCTGGGGCTGTGTCCAAGCCCTCTGCAGAGAGCAAATCCCCCTGGGCACCACTGACCAGGCCCTGGGCAGCTCCTGCCCTGGTCCCAGTGCCACCAGCTCCTGTGGGAGCACTGGTGTGTCCATCCCCATCTCCCCAGCCCCTTCTGCCCCAGCTCCTTGCCTCCAGCCTTTCTTGCTTCCCGAATCTCTGCCCTCTGTGCAGCCTCTTGTCTGCATCCATCCACTCACACACATCAAAGCAGCCCCAGCTTCTCTCCTCATCCCTAACTTCTCAACACATTTTAAACCAGAATTAATTAGAGGGATCAAAGGCCCCTTCTGGCTGCCCCTGGAGCCCTCCCTGCCCGGGCTGGCCGTGCCCTGCTGGCTGCACACAGCAGCTATCGCCGGCTGCAGATGCAGGATCAGGAGAGGGAGAGCCAAGCCCCAGCCCTGCTCCTCTGCAGCTCCCTGCCAGCTGCACTAATCGCTCAGGAGACGCTGCTGAGTTGGTGGAATTGGCTGGTGATGGGACCGTGGTTGACTTTATCCCTGGATCCTGTCTGTCTTTGAGTCATCTTGGCTGTGAGTCACAGCCCCGTTAATCCCTCAGAGATAAGGGCCTCATCCAGCTCTGCACGCAGGTACTGCTGCCTCTGCGCCCGCTCTGCAAAACGGGAATAAATCTGTGTGAGCTGAGGCTGTGGTGGGAGCACTCCAGGACACGCTTTTGGGGTGGCTTGTCATGCCAGCTCTGTGTCACCTTGAGAGCCAGCCTCACCAGCGCCAGGGCTCTCAGCCACTCCTGCTCAGCAGCCACGGGGGCTGCTGCCTTCCCAGAACCATTTACCCCCTGGTAAACACCGCCTGTTCCTCCTCTCCTGCAGGGCCCTTGGGGCCTCCTCCCTTCCCCAGCACAGCCCTGCATCCCCAGGAGCAGGACCAGCAGGACTCTCCTGTGCCTGTACACCTCCCTCAGCAAGGGTGAGCTGAAATCCAACATCATTTGTGTCCTTCATTCTAAAACCTTCTGTGCATCTGGCAGAAAATTGTTCCCAGTTGAATTTCTTCCTTTGTTAAAATCTCCCAGCTTAAACCTCTCTCAGTTACACCACTGCTCGTGCCATCCATCACCAGAAACTCCCCACATGGCAACTGGGGACCACAACTGAGTGATCTTTAACCCTCCTGACTCACCTCTTTAATCTCTCACCCCGTGGCAGATTTCCAGCTCTCAAGCAGCTCTCGCAGCTCCTGCCAGGACTCTGCAGCTTCTCAGCCTTGCTGGGAGCAGAGATACCAGCACTGCCCCAGGATGTTACTGGTCTGACTGGGGCTGTGCAGAGAAAACTTCCTCTGAGAATTCCCTTGGTATTTCCCTGTGAATACCCAGGACCAACATGAGCCACATCACGGTACCTGCCCTGTACCCCGAGCCTGTCCAGTGTTCCCTGTCCCTGGACATGCTCCCCTTTGCCCGGGCTCTTTCCTGGCCATGCCCTCACCCTCTGCTGCCCCACTGCCATCTCAGCCTGCAAGACAGGGCCAAACACGGGTCTGAGGGGCATCAGATCCGGGGAAACCCTCTTTGATTCCCTCTCTTTTATTTACTTTTGGTACCTGCAGTGATTCATGAAGCCTCTGCTGTTTCCTGAAGCAGCATCCCTTTTCCAGCCTCACCTAAGCCCCAGAGGCAGGAGGAAAGGCCCCATCCTCTCCTGCAGTGAGAGGAAAGGCCCCATCCTCTCCTGCAGTGAGGCACAGGTGAGTGCTGGGTGCTGCCTGCCCTGATCCAGCCCACCTACACTCCCTCGGAGCCCACCCTCAGTGAGCTCAGCACCCAGCAACGCTGCTCTGCTTTTCCCATTTTCCACCCACCTGCAGGGTGGGACACCCTGCTGCCCTGGCCTCACCTCTGTCACCAGGGGTGATGTTCTCCTCCTCTGGGGTTCTCCCTACCCAGACAGTGGAAGCCACATTTGTATGCAGAGTTTGAGAGCAATTAAATTGAATTCTAATTATTGTATATCGCAAATTAGCAATTTCTGCCATGCTAATATTAATTGCTACCACAATGATAAGGCGTATCAGGCAGTCAGCATGGAGCAGGAGTTTGCTTGCTTGGAGAGATGTGTGAAAGCAGAAATCGCTGCAGACATGGATATCCCACAGCAGTGAGCACCCCCAGGACAGGCATTTCCCATCACTCAGCTCCCTGGGACTGGAATTCCCTGAGGGGCTTGTCCCAAGCAGGCTCTGCTTACCTGCAAATACAGTGATTTAATATCAATGAGGTCATTTTGTCCCAAGGGTTATTTATCTGTCTATTGAAAAAACCCTAGCCCTGTATGAGTCACCAGGCTGCACTACAGCCCTGTGATGAATTACACTTGGACACATGCTAAATGACATTTACCAATAAATTTATGCAGATTTCTCCTGTAATCCTTCTCCTCATCAAAAGTAGTAATGCTTTCTCTAATGCAAATGCACTGCGAGAGCCTCACCACATCAAACGGGAGCTGGGCTGAGTAGCTCGGAATTCAGAACGATAATCTTCATTGTGCTCATGAATAACCATTCCCTACGGATGAATATTCAACAAAGCCTCGGCAGAGCTGGCTCCTGCCAGAGCCCCTCGAGGCGTGTCCCAGTGCGTGTCCAGCAGCTCTGGCCAGCCCTGCAGGCAGAGTTCTCACTCCTTGCCCTCCGTGCTTCCAGCACATTTCATGGGCTCCTCTAACATGCTGGGAGTGGGTGCAGAGCAGTGTGGACTTGCAGCTTTGTGGGTGCTGTGCTGAGCTCTCCTCTCCATCCAGACCTGTCCATCCCACAGCCACAACCTCCCCTGGCATCCTCAGCCCAGCCTGGGGGTCTATGTGGGCCCCTCGTGGGGTCACACCATTGCTGAGGCCAGCAGGGTCCAGCTCACCCCTGCCTTTGGCACTCACCATGATCTTGAACAACTCTTCACTGCCCACAGGATGTCTGGAGAAGCTGTGGCTGCCCCTGGACTCCTGGAAGTGTCCAAGGCCAGGCTGGACAGGGCTTGGAGCAGCCTGGGACAGTGGGAGGTGTCCCTGCCATGGCAGGGGTGGAACGAGATGGGCTTTAAGGTTCCCTCCAACCCAAACAAGTTTGGGGTTCTCCGATTCTTTCTCTGAAGACTCTGCAAGAACAATGCAACAAAGCTCCCAGTCCAGCTGTGTGCTCCTTGCTGTGTCACAAGGAAAAGCTCCAGCTCTCCAGCTGCTTCTCTGGAGAGGGCAGGAGAGGGCAGATGGAAAGGTCAGGGCACCAGGACAGGTCTGCTCAGTGATGTCCAACACCCAGGCAGGAAGCACTTACCCCATAATTCTAGTAGTTCCAGGCACACCAGGGGTCACTGAACACCCCGGGGTGCTGGAGGGGGCTGCTGAATGTGTAGAGCCCTCAGCAGCCTCTGATCAGTGGCGTTTACATTTTTATTCATTTTAAAGATGATTATATTCTGAGCAGTGATGATCCAAGCTAATGAACTGCCTGCCACTTCGTGGCTTGGCAGGAAAAGTTGGATTGCTGGAATTGTGGGCTTTTTTCTTCAGTCCAAAACACAGACAATAAGGAAATAAATGATTTCTTTGACAGTTTAATATAATTTTCTCTGTTCTGGGTTTTATGCCCTGGCATCCTGGCAGTCTCAGCTAACGCAGGGCAGGGCAGCTCCAGCACTCCAGAGTTCCCTCCCACCTGGATCAGCAGAGGAATGGGAGAAGAGCCAGGAGAGGCTGCAGCTGAGGCTGCTGGAGGGGCTGCCTGGGAGGGGGCAGCTGTGCAGGCCACTGCTCGAGCTCAGCTGAGAAAAACTGCCCCAAAGGCTTCCCTGGAGCCCAGCAAGGCTGGCTGCAGGGTCTCTGTGGCCTGGGAGGTTAAAAGGCACTTGAGCCCCGAGGTGAGAGCCTCTGGGACACACTCTGAGAGTGATTTATGGCTTCTCCACTCCAGAGCCGGCTCAATGCCCTTCTTCTATTTATTTTGCTTGTTATCACTGTGAAATAAATATGAAGAGGATATAAATTCAGACTCTCAACTCAGACTTTGCTGCTGCAGGACCAGCAAAGGAAGAGCTTGGGGTTGTGATTGTAGCACTCCCGAATCAGAAGATATTTTCACATCACCTGCTCTGCATGGAAAGTTCCTACCTGCCATAACTGGAGGAAAAACAAGCTTGGAAATGCACAAAAACGCCCCTAGAGGACTGGGGGCTGCTGGGGAAAGCAGCAGCCCAGCACATATTTGCCAAGACCCACCCTGGTTGTGCCTGGCAGTGATGTGGCCAAGCATCACCAGGGGAGGAGCTGCACCTGCTGCTGCTCCCCTGCATCCCCTGCTGCTGCTCCCCTGCATCCCCTGCTGCTGCTCCCCTGCATCCCCTGCTGCTGCTCCCCTGCATCCTCTGGGCACAGTGCCTGGGCAAGGCCTTTGTTCTCCAAAGCTCGTGGTGCTGGACGTGCTCCCCACCATCCCTGCACCGTCCCAGGTGCCCAGCACTGCCTGGAGCTACGGCTCCCATCTGCCCTGTGCCAACCTCACCTGTGCCACTGCTGCTTCACTAAGATTTCTGAAGGTTCAGGCTATGAAATCCTGCCCTTGGTATAAACATTTTAATTACAAGTTTCCGGGACTTCTTTCCTAAGATAAACACATTTTAATTGCAAATTGCTTCTGCTGTCTTTACCCACCCCCCAACACTGCCAGCAGCTGCTGGATTTAATATTTAATGAGACTGCCTCTGGGCTGGGCTGGATGTGGCAGCGGGGCTGGGGACACTGGAGCACCCCGAGTGTGCCTGGAGTGAGCCACAGGGACAGCCTGGGGTGCAGGAGAGGGGCAGCTCCTTGTTCCTGCAGAGCCACCACAGCGGGGGTGACCCTGGCACAAGGACCTGGTGCTTGGAGCACAGCAGCTGTGACACGTGTCCCTGCCAAAAGGGACAGAGTCACCTCTGGTGAGCTCTGGGCAGTTTCTGGGTGTGGCCCCCATGGCACAGGGCCTGGCCATGGCCACCTGCCCATCATTCCCATCAGCCACACGGCGGTGACACAGCCACGAGCAGGGCTCCGTGTCCCCAGTGCCACCGCTGCCCGTCCCCGGAGCCACCCACTACGAGGAAATGCCATTAGCTGCTCATGTGGCATCTCACGTGCCACCACTTGCAGGTCAGGTCTCTGGGCACGGGGCACCACGTGCCAGAGCCCTGCAGCCCTGAGCACCAGAGCTGCCCACGGCAGCAGGTCCTGCATGCTGGGGCTCTGTCACCTCTGTGCCTTCTCCGGTGACACGCTGAGCTGGCAGAGCTCAGGGAACCTCTGCAGGGCCCCCTCTGTGCTGTGCCATGGGGCAGCTCAGGGTGCCCCAGGACCCCGCTCTGGCACGTGTGTTCAGCTGCCACCCCCCAGCCTGAGTGGCACCGCACGTGCCACCCTTCCCAGGCATGGCTGCCACCTCAGCTGTCACCTCGCTGTCACTGCAGCTCCTGGGGGACCCGCTCTGCCTGTGCCGTGGGGTCTGGCTCCAGCTCCAGCTCAGGGACACGTGCTCAGCCCCACACAGGCCCTCGGTGCGTTTTGAACCCACCCTGCACCACCAGAATCTCTCATAGGAAACCAGCTGAGAGCTCCCACTGCTCTGCCTTTTATTCCTTCACTTTCCCCCCCTTTTCTCTCTTGAAATCTTCCTTTGAAACCCAAACTTCCTGCAGTTTGAAATGGACAATCAGGCCGCCCCGGCAGCTGCAGCCCAAGAGCTTCAGCTCTTGGCAGGAGGATCAGAACTACAAAACTATTTCTTTGAGGCAAATTATGCATTCATCCAGCTCATTTGAAACAAAATATGATTTGCAATTTAACTTTCCATAATGAGCTCCTGCTATTACACCGTTTCCATAATGGCTGGTTTCATTGGAACAGATTGTTGGTGCACATGGTTTACAAAACATTTTCAATGCAAGCCCCGTTTTTTCTTATTTTAAATAGCAACAGCTGCTAAGCATGATAATTATTGTATTTCATCAAAATAAACTTACCGAGTTACTTCTTGATGCCACTCGCCACAATTTTCCAGCAGACCTGCACGTTATTGAAGAAGCTGAAACTTTAATTCAGCAAAGTGAGAGCAGCACCTCATCCACGGGCAGGGACACCTTCCACTGTCCCAGGCTGCTCCAAGCCTGGCCTTGGACACTGCCAGGGATCCAGGGACAGCCACAGCTGCTCTGGGCACCCTGTGCCAGGGCCTCGCCACCCCAAGGAAGAGCTTTTTCCTAATATCTAATCTCAACCTACTGTCTGTGAGTTTGAGGCCATTCCTCCTTGTCCTGGCACCACATGCTCTAGTAAAGAGTCTCCCTCCATCCTTCCTGAAGGTTCCCTTTGGGTTCCCTTTCCTGCCTCCAGGAGCAGGCAGTGAGAAGTTGTGGTAATTAATTCCTAATTGCATTTACCTGCATCTCTGTTTCCCATGTTTGGGTTTGGGTTCCCCGGCTCTGGAGTGGCCCCAGAGCTGCAGCCACAGAGCTCCCCAAACACCCCCAGCTCCTGCTGAGCTTCCCCAGCACCAGCTCAGATGGTGAAGGGGTATTTTCTCCTCTAGTGACTGGAGCGAGGAACAGGAGTTTATTAGTGAAGAGCAGGTGAAAGTCGTATTCGTTGAAAATTTTCTGGGGAACCTTTGAGAGCTGTATTTAGTGGCTGTAGTCAGCTGGAGATTTACGGGTGTGCAGGATAACGATGCTGGAGAAGCTATTGGAGCCCCCAGTGAAAGGCTGCCCTTTACAGCACCTCAGCGTTTGGATTTATATGACAGGTAGTAATGGCACCACAGAAACCATTACTGTCCATCAAGTAAATAATCAACACACGATAGAAACCGTTTGGCCTTACCCAGACTCTCATGAGCTATGGCAAACACTAAAAATGCCCCCCGAAACCAAAGCCAGAAAGGGCAAAGGATGATTTTGAGGAAGGAACAGCCTGCAGGAGTAGGGACTAGGGATCTTCCCGTGCAGCGAACAGCGGAGAGGACAGCGCGTTTGTCCCGATGCAGATGTGGGATTAGGGGAGAAAGGTGACACGCAAGGCTCTGTGCTGCAGCCGGGACCCAGCTCCATCTCCCCTCCGCGGGCTCCGTGCCAGCGCCGGCTCCCGCGGGCTGACAGCGCCTCGCCGGCTTTGTCATCACAGCACCAACACAGCAATTAAAGCCCTCCCTGGGGAGGCAGCGGAGCGCCAGCCCCCGGGACCGGCACCGCCGCAGCCGGGGCTCGGAGCATCCCCAGCGCCCGCCGTGTCCGGGGGCTGCAGCGGCCCCGCCGTGCCCGCTCCGTTCCACCCGCGGGAGCCGCGAGTGACCCCAGGGCCCTGGCACTGCCACAACCAGGCTGCCCCAGGGCTGCTTCGGGTGCTCTCCTGGCCCTCCCGTCCGCGGGATCGTTCCAAGGGCAAAGCCCGGATCACTCCACGTCCTCTGCCCCGGCCGGCGGGGCCCGCACGCTCCGCTCCTTTGGCGGTGTTTACAGCGCTCCCACGATGATCTAACGCTGCACAAAGCCTTTGCAGGATAAATATAGAGCTCTGCAGCACCATCAATCAGCCTTTGGCTCAGGAGCACGGCCAGGATCGGGCTCCCGGCGGGTCCGCGGGGCTCGGGGAAGGGGAGCGGGCACAGCTGCTCGGGGCACCGGGGGCTCTGCCCGCCCCGGGCTCCTCTGCCCGCGGCGCGGTGACCGCGGGCACTGCCAGCCATGCGTGGACGATGGGCTATCATACTGTTTATCAAGTTCTGGCGGAAAGAAAACAAGGTAATGGGGCATTTGCTGATTCAATTCGTTGAATTTGAACAAATCTTTTTAATCCTCCTCCCCCGGGGATTGGAAAGGTCAGGAAATGGGCAGAATGTGCACTTTCAGGTATTGAAATTAAACTTGTTAAGAAATCCATATTGATTTGCACTTCTCTGAGAAATATTGAAGCCTCCAGATTTAGCTGGGTATTGATTTTCTCTTCCAGGGGAAAGACATCGGCACAAAGGGAAGATATTCCACGTGGCAGTAAACACCTTCAATCACTGCCCGCTCTGCCTCCGCGAACACAAACACACGGAGCGGCACTGCGGCTCCGCCGCCGCCTTGCTGTGCCCCCAGGGCGCTCACACCCTGCCCCACGCCTGCCAGAGTTAAAAAGGGATTTGGGCTGTGCCCTTAAGGCCCTGGTTTAGCTTTTGGTCAGCCACAATCAAACCCAACTGTTGTGGAAGTTCGAGATGCTCCTCGTAAGTCCCTTTCAACTGAGCCATTCCACTCCATTCTACTCCGTGTTTAGCACCGCCAGCCCTTTCACTGCTTTGCTTTTAAATATTGCCCTAAGATGGATGTGCAACTCTCCTTTGACTGTTTTTAACACAGGCAATCAGCAACTAGGCAATTAAAGGGCCTAATTAGCATCTGAATCAGCCTTCTCGAACAACCTCCTTTGCAATAGTAGCAAATAAGGGTGAGAGAGTTGAAATTCTCCCTGTGAGGAGGTGAGGCCCTGGCACAGGGCGCCCAGAGAAGCTGTGGCTGCCCTGCATCCCTGGAAGTGTCCAAAGCCGGGCTCGATGGGGCTGGGAGCAGCCTGGGACAGTGGAAGGTGTCCCATGGAACGAGATGAGCTGTAAGGTCCCTTCCAACCCAGAGCATTCTGTGATCCTGTGAGGACAGTGCCTGCAGCCCTGTGCTGCGGGACAGGCAGCCCTTGCTGAGGCTCCTGTGCAGCTCCAGGGAGGCTTTCACTCCAGCAGAGCTCCTGGGCCAGGTTTCCCAGCGGCCTGTCCGTTATTCCAGGAAGGATTAGGGTGTGCCCCATGAGCAGCCAGGCTCTGACTTAGGGCAGCAGAGGCAGGGCAAGGCTGTTCGGGCTCACACTCTGCACTGCAGATGTTCCCCTTCCTCCGAGAGCAGAGTGAGTGAGAGCCCTGCCAGCCCCAGATCACCCCCGGGGACCCTGGGGGAATCTGCCCCTTCTGTCAGAAGGTTAAATAAGATTGCAATTAAGTGACACATCACAGACCAACTGCTTCTAAACTGCCTCCACTTAGCCGAGCTCAGCTCCAGGGGGAGAGTTTGAAGCCGAACCTCTGCTCACACAGTCCCTGGCAGTCCCAGACTGACCTCCCTCCTCCCTGCTGGCCACGCTGCGCCGCTCTCCGGTGCCCACTGCTGGGTCAGTGCGACCTGTTCAGCCAAGGAACTTGCCAAACTGGACAATTTTATTGTTTTTCTCATGGATCTCCCAGCCATTAGGGAATCACACCCCATCCACACGCGGCCGCAGCCGCTCCCGCAGCACCACAGTCGCGCGTTGCCCTCGGCTGTGCCCAGACAGTCATCTCTGACTGCGTGTGTGCCAGCTGTAGGGAAGTAATTCATTTTCTTGCAATTAGAGGTGAATTAAATGCTGGATACTCGCTACCAGTCACTGGAGTAATTCTGCTCCTGAGTCCTTTCATGGCCTGAATGGAAGGAGGGAAGGAAGGAGGGAAGGAAGGAAGGAGGGAAATAAGCCCTTTCGAGACCACAGAAAATTGCAAAAGGATGTTTCTTCCAACCCGACATGACAAAATTGAATTCCAAGCTATTTAATGCATGCACGAAACGCCATAGAGGAACCCAGCCCGAGCACTCCGTCCAGCACGACAGGGAAAGGGGTTCAGAACACGAGCCTTGCTCCAGCACTAACTCAGCGCTTCCAGCTCCAGACTTCCAGGCGATTCCACTTAAAGAGTAACTACCGGGTTAAGGGTTCTCACAGACAGGGCTATCGCCAGCATCTCCATGGACACACAGCTATGGGAACACTGCGGTTATGATCACACGAACGATGGAGCCCTCGGGAAGCCGCCGTCCCGGGGGGTTGGAGCCCGCTCAGTCCGCAGGGCACCGGGGCCAGGGTCCCACGCGGCCCCGTCCCCTCCCCGCCGGGGTCCCGCTCCCACCGCAGGCGCAGCGGCCTGGCCCGGCCAGTGGCATTTCAGGAGTGAAAAACCAGCCCCACGGGCAGGGGCACGGGGAGCCTCTGGGTTTGTCCTTAAAAACGGGGTTTCACAGGTTACACCGTCACGAGGGTGATGCCATGCAGCCTGCCCACGGCCCGGCCCGCTCAGACCGGCGTGGTTCGTCTGTTGGCCGGGTTGTTGTGCAAAGACTCCTTGAACTCTTTGGGGATGGAGTTATGGACCTGTAAAAAACCGTGGTCCCGCTCCGAGTTGAGCAGCGTCCCCATGGTAACCTTGGAGGGATCCCTGGAGAGGGTGAACATGGAGATGTCGGTGGAGGGGATGGTGCTGAACCCTTTGCTGATGGGCGACATGTCCCGGGAGCGGGGCTCGGTGGAGCGGGAGCTGGACCGCCGGCGGAAGCGGTACCTGTACGGGGGCAGGCGGGTGAAAGCCGACTTCTTGAGCAGCTCCGAGTGGGACCTGGCGCGGATCTGGCGGTGCTTCTCGATGTACATGTGCACGGCGATCACCCCCACCATCTCGGCGATGATGAACGACAGCGCCCCGAAGTAGAAGGACCAGCCGTAGGAGTAGCTCTTCTTGGAGTCGCTCTGCCCCGGGTCCCCCGCGTTGGCCGAGATGTACACTATGATCCCGATGATGTTGCTGAGACCTGCAGGGGGCACGAGCGGGACAGGCGCTCACCTGAGTGGCAGGAGTGGGTGGGGCATGTGTCCCCATGGGGCACACTTGGACCACATCCCCTTGCAGACCTCTGCTGATCTCCCAGGATACCTGGATATTCCCTTTCACACTCATTCCCTTACACATTCCCTGATTCCTGTATATTGCTGGTCACGGGAAAGGAAGGAGGAGTAACCACTGCTTTGTCTAGCAGAGGGAGCTTTTGGGAGCTGGCTGTGCTGTGCTTTGCTGAGCAGTGAATGCAGGAGCCCGGCTGGTGCCATGCAGCAGCTCAGCCAAGCTGAGGGCTGCAGGGGGATCCCCCAGCACGAACCCCAGCTCGCCATGGTCCTGGGAGCACTGGGAAGCTGGGATGGCTCTGTCTCTTTCCATTTCTGGTGGAGTCCTGAGGCTTTGTTTGGGACAGGGGCAGCCTGTGCCTCGCTAGCAGCCAGCGGGGCTGTGCTGCAGGCTTGGGAGAGGCTGGTGCATTCCCAGATTTACTTAATGAATCAATTATGTTCTCTCTGCTGTTTTCTCATCTGCATCAGCAGCTCCTGCCAGCCAAGGAGGGAGAGTCATTTGTCTTTTTGTGGGGAGAAGAAAAACACAAAATAGAGCGGTTCCTTGAGACAAAGACATTGTCACGCGATAATCAGGGGAAGCGTTGGGGAACAGCAGAGAAATGAGTAATCCAGCAGGAACAACCTCTCCAGAGGGTGATTTCCATGCAGGACTGTGGCAGCTCCTCTGCCTGGTCCTGCTGCTGCTGGCACAGTGCCCACTGCCCATCCAGGATGGAGGGCAGAGCCTCCAGTCCCTGTCCCAGGGCCTGGTACCCCCAGGGGAATGACTGCACTCCAGGAGCCCCTCCTGGGCTGTGCCCCCACACAGCCCCTGCTCCAGGCAGGGCACAAGGGCACCTGAAGCCCTGTCTGGCACAGTGACCACGGCCAGACACCCCTGGCAGTTTCTTCCTCCTGTGGGGATTTTCCCACAGGGCTGGAAGAGCTCTCAAACCTCAGAATCTCTGTGTGCTGACAGCCTGGGAGGACCCACACCCCCTCCTGCTCCCCTGTGTCCCCCCAGGCCGGAGGGGCTGCCTGGGCAGCTCCTACCTGCAGAGACGAAGAAGATGCCGGCGCTGAGGATGACGTTGTGTTTGCTCTTGTAGAACTCGCTGGCGGCCACGCACAGGCCCCCGAAGAACAGCAGCCCCACGCTCAGGATGGGGAAGATGCTGGACGCTCTCACTGCGCCTGTGGGGCAGGAGAGGGGCAGGATCAGCCCCCAGCACCACCAGCACCAGCAGGGAAGGGTCTGTGCAAGGGCACCCCTTGTGCTGCCAGGATGGAGGGGGACACCCAGCACTGGTGCCCACCATGCATCCTCTGCTTGTCGTGGAGTCCTGGAATGGTTTGGGTTGGAAAGGACCTTCAAACCACCCAGTCCCACCTCCTGCCATGGGCAGGGACAACTCCCACTGTCCCACTAGCTCCAAGCCCCGTGCAGCCTGGCCTTGGACACTGCAAGGGATCCAGGGGCAGCCACAGCTTCTCTGGAAACCCGTGCCAGGGCCTGCCCACCCTCACAGGGAGGGATTCCTTCTGCATATCTCGCCTAAATTTCCCCTCTTTCAGCAGAAAGCATGGGCAGTCCCAAGGCTCAGTGTCCCCTGCAGACAAGGGGCACTGTCCCCTCAGGGTGAGCATGTGACAGAGGCTGGACACAAGTGACACCCCTGATGTGCAGAGCCACACGTGTGTGCCAGCCTGCTGAGGGCTCACCCCAACCTCTGCATTTCCAAACAATAACAGAGGCAGCAGGGGCGTGCAGCAGCCCAGGGCTGGAAGGAATCCTGGGAGAAGGGCCCTGTGCCCATGGCCTGGTGCTCAGCCCCAAACCCCTGCTGGCCCAGCTGCTGCTCATCCAGTTGTTGCTCTGGACTCTGAAATTTCCCCATCTCTGCTCACCCAGTGGAGAGGAGAGCGAGTTTAATGAAAAGGCTTTGCAGTTTTAGTAGATTAGTGCTGAAGTTCTCCCACCCCCTCTCACATTTAAAGTAAAAAGTCTATTTTAAAGCCCCCAGGAGTGGAATTTTAATGGAGCTTCTCTGTATTTCTCTGCTTTAATAACAGCCCTAATCGAGGGAAGAGAGCCCAAGCCAAGGCACAGTGTATTTTTGGTGCAGCAGGTAGTGATCTGCTGCATTCATTACTCTCTACTGTCATTTTGGAAGCTGCTCCATGTAGGAAAGTGGATTGGGTTGGGCTTTAAGGTCCCTTCCAGCCTGGGCCATTCTGGGATTGTGTGTGAAAGGGGTTCTGCCCCTCAGCTCTGCTGGCCCCTGAGGCAGGAGGACCCACTTTTCCCAGGAAATCCTCCAGTTCAGTTTCCCTCTGTCCCCCTGTGCCTGGCTGCCATGGCAGAGCATGTGGCAGATGCTCTCTGTGCTCTCCCAGCAAACCCCGCCTGTCCCTGGAGCAGGGACACCAGCAGGGACAGGGCATGGGGACGTGTCCCTGTCGCTGCCCCTCGGGCCTGCAGGGTCACAGTGCCCTGTGGGTGGCACCAGGAGACTTGGGCTGTGCAGCAGCTGCTGGGACCGGCCATGGGGACAGTGCCAGGCCAGTGTGCCATGGCACATGGCACAGCCCTGCTTGGGTAACCCAGAGGGTTCCTGATGCTGCTCGGGGAGCCTGGGGGGCTGTGACCCCTCAGCCTCCTGCTGGGTGACACCAGGGGACAGCGAGGGGTGCCCTGCAGCCTGGGGGGCCGTGACCCCTCAGCCTCCTGCTGGGTGACACCAGGGGACAGCGAGGGGTGCCCTGCAGCCTGAGGGGGCACAGGGGCCGTGTGCCCCAGGGCAGCACTCACGCAGGAGGTACTCGGCCGTGTCTTGCTCGTAGTCTGCATCCTCAGGGAAGTGGTCGATTTTCTTGCACACTCCTCGGAAGGTTCCTGGGGAGACACAAGCCAGGAAATGCTCAGAACCCAGCGCTGGCCAGGAGGGGCAGCAGCCCAGGGGCCTCCATGTTCTCATTGGGGACACTGAGGCACAGAGGGGGATAGCTCTGGAGCAGCAAGGGGCAGGGAGAGGTGGCAGGAACTGCAGCATCTCTCTAGCAGAAGGGCAGCCCCCTCAGCATTCTGGCTCTGGAGAACATGGTCAGGTCCTGCTGGCTCTGTCTCCTCTGCCATGGGACTAGGAAGGACATGTCACCAGGGGCCAGGGCTGGGGACAGGACAAACCAGCCCTCAGGGTGCCCCGCAGTGCCACACTCCCAGGCTGTGCTCGGGGGAGCTGAGCAGCACGACAGGCATCAATTAAAGCCTGAAGATGAAGCTCTGGAGGAGGCTAAAGCTGTCACCTAGAGGGAGACACAGCATTCGAGGGAGAATGGCTCCTGTTGCTTTGGGAACTGTGGGAGAAGGGGATGCACTGGGCACGGTGAGGACACCGCCCCACAGCCCCCAACCTCCTCCTCCTCCCAGCTCTGGGCTGCCACCCACCTCCTCCTGGTACCCAGAGCCAGCAGACCGTGCCCCACACACCCCAGAGCTGCCCCCACGGGAGCCTTGGCTCTGCAGGCACCAGGCAGTGCCAGAGTGGGGCTGCAGCGATGGAGCCCGGCTGAGATGGAGCCCGGCTGAGATGGAGCCCGGCTGAGATGGAGCCCGGCTGAGATGGAGCCCGGCTGGGCAGACACGGGCAGAGCCGCACGCTCGCTGTCCAGGGGAGGGGGCGGGCAGGGGCAGCCCCGGCTCCACAGCCTCTATTCACACTCTGACATTTATTTTGTCTCCTTTCCTCCCTCTGTTCACCAACTGATGCTCGTCGTCATGGCAACGCCGAGCCACCTGACACACAACTTCAGCCTCCAAACACAAACGCAACAAGGCTGCAATCCCAAAAAGGCCCCTCTGCCCTCCAAGACGCTCCCCAGGGAGGGAATCCTGCCCCTGGGGGCTGCGGCTGGAAATGGCTGCGGGGATGGATGAGGCTCAGGGTCCTGGCTGGGGACACAGCCCCCACAGCAGCTGGGCCACGTGTCACATCCTCAGCCACCAGGTCCCCGGCCCCTGTGACAGCAAATGCAGCTCCATGTGCTCCTCTCCTGGCTCTACAGCTGGGCCTAGCTGAAGGACACCGGGATGGTCTCAGGGGGATGTGCTCTGGCTCTGGGCCCTTGCAGGCCCTGCCAACTCCTCTGCTGGGTGCCCTCCCCAGCACCCAGCTGTGCCCCGAGAGATGGGCACGGCCACAGCACGGCCCCGGCACGGCCCCAGCACGGTCCCAGCACGGCCCCAGCGCTGCACTGGGGCTGCTGCCGCCCCCAGCCCCTGCTCCGGGTGCTGCCAGCAGTCGGGCTCCTCTCCCGGTGCTGCCGCCGGTCCCCGGTACCCACTCGCCAGCTCTGCCGCCGGTTGGTGCCACCAGGCCGGTGCCACCTCTCCTGTCACCCGGCCCGGAGCGGAGCAGGTCCAGCGGCTCCCTGCCCCAGCCTCCCCCAGCTGCGGGTCAAACTCTCCGTGAAATGGTCCCACCTCAGTGCAGGGGATCCCCTGCAGCCGGGAAACCTCCCAGGGCTTTTTGTCCGAACCAGCAGCGGGACCGGGGGGTGCCCGCAGGCTGTCCCTGCCCGGCCGCCCCAGGCTCCCGAGCGAGCGCTGCCTTTGGGGGGTGACCCCGGATTTCATCTGGAAGCGATGAACTCGTGGTTCACGCTCTGCGGCCCCGGGTTTGTGCGGGCAGCCCTCCCCTCCTCTTTCCCCTCCCCTCTCCCCTCTCCCCCCAGGGCTGCTCGCTCCCCGCGCCCCCCGCGCCCCTTCGATCCCGCTCATCCCCTGCGCCCCGGCCGCACTCCGGGAGAGCCCCCGGAGCCCCCGCCCCGGGGCAGCGCTTGTGCTTTCCCTGCTGTGCCGTGCGCTGAGCTCCCGCACCGCGGTTATCGGCACATGCAGAGGCAATTAATTGATTTGATCTCAGGTTGTTTTGCTCTCAGAGCCCCTTTCCCCGGGGAGCGCTGGGGGGACGGGGAGGGGCTGTGAGGGAAATACGGTTGCAGTGGTGGAAATAGAGCCGAGAATATCGATCCCAGCCCCACGAGCCAGAAGACTAAAGAGCTCCAGCTATGGTGTTAAAATCACATTACTTTTCATGTGGTGGAACAGTTTTCCAGGGACCATTCTGGGTCCTACTGGTGTGTGCAAAGGGAGGCTCAGGCTGAGGAGGATGAGCTGAGACCACTCTTAAATGAGAACAAAATTCCTGGCTCCCCTCGTAGTGGCTCAGCCAGGAGTCAAGGTCACATTCCAGCCCTCAGCTCTCTGCTCCTCCTGATAAATCCAAGTGCTTTATCTCCCAAGTTGTGGTTTCCAGTAATGGCCTTCCCAAAGACACTGTGTCACACCGAATCCATCTGAAGGGAGTGGAGGGTCATTATGGTCTAAGTTCTCTGAAAATTAATATTTTGCAGAACCAGAGGTCGGAGCTGGGCTGGGAAGTGCTGGGCTAGGAAGGAGCCTGCTGCACAGTCCCAGAGATGCTCAGGCTCTGCACTCCCTGAGTAACAAGAGCAAGATACCTAAATATCTCAGAGGAATTAAAACTTCAGGGCTCATCTTTTTTTACCTCCCACCCACCTCCCAGATGCTTGGAGAGATGGAAAGAAATTCATCCGTATTCCTTCCCTTCCCCAGCTCCAGGCTCTGCAAGGGATCCTGAGGCTCTTTGCACAAGGTCCCTGGTGTGAGACTGCAGAGCTCCGGGGTTTGGGTTCTGTGTTAGCCATGGCCAGCACCCAGTGCCTGCTGCACAGGGCTCCTGTGGCCACGGGGAAGGCTGGGGGGTCTCAGCCACCCCCCAGCACCGTGTTTGCCTCCTGCATCACCAAATTTTCAACCCAGCCTGAGCTCAAAGACACACAGCAGCTTAGAGGAGCATCAGAGAAGGCTGCTGGGATGGCTACAGAGCCCCCCAACCCTGCTGGATCTGCTGCTGGAGCTGAGGACAAGGGGTGCTCTCCACCAGGACAGGGAAGCCTTGGGGAGCTGGGTGACCTGTCCTTGGTGTCCCACCAGCTCTGTGAGCCCTCACACCGGGGCTGCCACCCCCAGCTCACTGCACTGCTGCCCCAAGCCCACGGAAGGAAGGAACCCGAGAGCCCCCAGGCCGGTGCTGGTGTTGGGATGGGTGCTGGGCTCCTCAGCACCTGGCAGTGGGAGGAATCCTCCCCCTCTCCGGGACCAGGAGCTCCTTCAGCACATCCCCAGCGCCCCAGCAGCCCCACTGCAGCTTCCCCCAGCGGCACGGGTGGGATCTGGCTCCGTCTCCATTTCACACCCTCTCCCCCTCTCTGCGGTGGTGGCTTGTGGCTGAGCAGAGGCACCTACACAGATACGCCTGTTCTGAAGGACATTTTTCCTGTTTATATATACATATATATATAAAACCCCTCCAGTGGAAAAATCCCAAGTCAGATGCAAGGGATGCAGGAGCGAGGAGGCAGCAGAGGTGGCTGGGCTGTGGCAGCAGTGCAGGGGCCGGGGTGGGCACCCCAAACCCACCCAGCACAGGGACAGAACCCCCGAGACCCCCACGGCTGGGGGGGCTGGGGAGCAGGAGAGGCCTGCTGGGCATCCCCAGGGGGACACGGCAAGCACAGCTTGGCACTCACACCACGGGTGGGCTGGGAGCTCCTGGCAGCGCCAGCCCGCGAGGTGCCAGCGATCGGCGCGTGGCACTGGGACTTCACTCCCTCAGCAGCGCTAAAAGGGAAAAAAAGGGGAAAAAAAAAAATCTACATTTTGACAGTGACTCATCATCTCCCATTCTGGAATCTGTGGGGTTGGTGCAACCTACACAAGGCAGTTCAGAAAAGCAAAACAATTCTGAATAATAGAGGAGGGAAAAAAAGTTTGCAGCTGATGGGTAATTTCCAGCCCTTTGCTCTGAGGGTTTTCTCATTTTTGCTCATTAGAAAAGTAATCAGGTAACACTCTGGAGCTGCTTCCCGGGGCTCCCCCCACGCTCCCCTGAGCTTCCTTCCTCCCTGCATCCTCCCAGCCTTCCTCCCTCTGTCCTTCCCCGTTGCTGGAGCTCATGGCAGGAAAACCCCTCGCTCCTGGGAAGGTGCTGGGATGGGGTGGAAGGTGCAGGGGCCGAGGGGGGTGCAGGGCTCTGGGTGCCCCTTCTCCCCTGTGCCCGCCGTGCCCGTGGCAATGGGCAGCAGCTGCCAGTGCCAGGAGCCCTCGGATCATGCTGGGGAGGAGAGCACTCATCAGCGTGTCTTAGGAAATCATTTCATGTTTTATCTTTAACAGTGGATAAACATTGATTTTTATTTTAAAAGGTAATTGACATTCCTATGAGAGCGCAATGAGTGCTGGAGCAGCCGGAATCGGCGTAAATAAGCCGTGTGCTAGAAATTAATGAGCTTCACTGATTGAGTTTATCTGTTTAAATTAATACAATTCTGGCAATTATATAAAAAATAATGATCTTTGGATTGTTTGCCTGCTTGGAGACATTGATGGTAAGAGATGGGGCAGAGGAGGAGGCCTGGCCCCAGCTGAGCACCCCAGGGCCCAAGGCAACAGGATCCCTCCAGCAGCTGGGGCAGGATCCCTGTTTAATGAACATTTTAGATTAACTGATGAGCTTCTGGGAAGGGTTTGCCTTCCAGCCTCCTCTGTGGCTGATGGTGATAGAGGTGGCCAGCTCAGCTCTGGGAGATTCCTGGATCCCACATCTTTTTCTAGCAGGGTGTGGGGAAGGTGGGTCTGTCCTTGGGGTGGGAGCTCTGTGCCCGTTTGGTGAGGGGATCCTGGGCTCACCCCCAGCCTCCCCTTTCCACCACTCCAAGGCTGCCTAGAGCTGGCAGAAGCTCCCAGCCCAGCCTGGTGTGAGTGCCTGGTCTTTAAGATCTCTTCCAACCCAAACCATTCCATGATTCCATGATCCCATTATCCAGCTGGGTAATTAACAGACAGATCCAGACACACTCATCTGTAGGAGTGAGTTTGACCCACAAGTTTCATGTCCAGAACAGTGGGAACAAAATCTGCCCAGCTGGGACCAGGGGGAAGAGCAAGAGTGCAAACCCTGGGCTGCTGTGGTTGAACAAGCTGCCAGAAGCTCAGACAAAGGGAATCTGTGGGTGTGGGTGCTCCAGTGCCTGCTCCCACCCCGAGCTCGGATCATCCCCAGGCTGCTTAAGCACCTATTTATACTAAGGAGGGAGAAGCTGCATTATGATGGGGAGCTGGAGGTTTCACTTCACCGGTATTAAAATGTCCTCTGAATTTCTAAAAACCTATAAATGACAATTTCATAGCTGTGAAGCGTGGCATCCAGCACAGGGGAGTGCTATTTTCGACTCCGTGTTGACAGCTGAAGGGGAATGGATCACAGAATTAAAAACTAGTTGCTGCTCAAGTCCAAGCAATCATGGCTTGATTATGTCTCTTATGGGCACACAGAGGCAAGTCCGAGGCAGCAGCACAGACTCCTGGTGCTTTGAGAGGTCAATTCACAGAACAGAAAACAATTATAAGCCAAATCACTTAGGAGAATGGATTTGAGCATAAAAGCACAACTGTGTACAGAAAATGATTTAAGAGTGTTTTGCCCGAAAACTCATCACCATGACGGGAGTTTGCATCGGTTTGGAAACTGCCTGGCTAATAAGTAAACAGCTATAAAAATAAAAACAGGCCCAGCAAAGAGAAGAAAGGAGATATTCATAACTCTGAATATAAATCAGCAACTTGGAATTGTGGAGCACCGATAAAGGCTCAAACCAGCAGCAGAGAAGCATCAAACCATCCCTCCCCAGCACCCCGGGATGAGCAGCAGCAGCAGAAAGGAGCAGTGCCGCCACTGTCACCACTCAGCAGCAGCCTGAGTCACAGGGCCCGGAATGTTAAATAACTGAGCACAGCCACGGCATTTCTCATGCAGCACATTCTCATCCCGGCCCGGGGAGGGCGGGAGGAGCTGCCTGAGCAGTTCCAGCCCTGCTGCTCCCGAGGGGAGGAGGGGCTGAGGGCTGCTCTGCCCGGAGCAGAGCATCCCCTGCATCCCCTGCATCCCCTCCGCTGCTCCAGGGGCTGGGGCTGGCACCTGGTGGCACAAGCAGGGACTCTGAACAAGGGGACAGGCACAGTGACAAGGTCACTGGTCACGCTTGCTTTGCTGCAGCCACCAGCAGGGACAGTGACCAGCACAGACCTGGCAGGTGACAGTCACTGTGGGGGCCAGCAGGGATCCTGTGTGGGATGTACAGCAGCCTGGAAAAACAGGTTTGTTCATGGAATCATCACAGAATTCCAGAGTGGCCTGCACTAGAAGGGACCTCAAAGCCCATCCAGTGTCACCCCTGCCATGGGCAGGGACACCTTCCACTGTCCCAGGCTGCTCCAAGCCCTGCCCAACCTGACCTGGGGCACTTCCAGGGGCAGCCACAGCTCTGTGGGCACTCTGTGCCAGGGTCTGCCCACCCTTAATATTCCCTATTTCAAAGGTGAAGCAGCTGCTTAAATTTACCACCAAACCACGGTCGGTGTTTGAAGGAGGATGTTGCTAAATCCATCCCAGCAGGGAGGGCTCAGGCAGAGGCTGGGGAGGAGCCCGCTGGGCAGGGAGCCCCTCCATGCCCTCAGCCCAGCACTGCAGGCCCAGGGCTGCAAAAAGCAAATCATTCTCCAGAGGAGCCCCACAGTGCAGAATATCCAGGCTAAAAATATGTAAATGGCCATGAAAAGCTCTGTCAGAGCTGCAGAGAGGCGAGCCAGTCGCCAAAAGGCAATTTCGAATTTCCGAGCTCGCTGCACGAGGCATTAAAAAGGTCACTATTTCTGAAATAAGGATCTTTACAAATAAACACATTTGCCGAGGCCTCGGTGAGTCATGCCAGAGCGGAGCACAGAGCATTTCCACCCTAATGCTCCTGACAGGCCGGGAGCAGGGAGATCTTTTCATGTTTACAGTTCATCAATAGTTATTACAGCTGCACAGTCAATCTTTAAAGCACATTTAGCCTGGGAGGAGGCTCGGCAGGTTGTTTTCCCTGAAAAAAGTGATATTAAATTTATTACGTTCTTCCCCTTTTATAGCATAGATTTGAAGGCAAGTATTTGAAGTTCAAATACATGACTGCCACTCCAGTACCTGCCTCTTTTAAAATATATCTATACCTCTGTCACATCTTCCCGGTATAAATATTTGAAGTTTTCAGCTGATGTGTTAAAAGGGCCTCGATCCATCACAACCTATTTATTCCAGGGAGTGCAGTGGGCATCGTGCTGCGGTGTGGGAGGGAGGGCNCGCAGCCAGCACGGCCGGATTTAGCTGCTGCCTGCCTCCCCCTCACCATCTGCGGGAGGGAAGCGGCCCCGGGGAGCAGCTCCAACGCCCCAGATGGGGAAAGCGAGATTCGGGAGTAGCACCATAGTTTCACTCTCAGCTTTTTTTTGGAGAGCAAGAAGGAGCTCTCCTGCAGACGGAGCATCAGGAGAGAACTTTGCTGGTGAAGGAGCGACGCCAACCTGATCTTCCCCAAGAAATAAGAGCTGCCCTTTTGAGCTGCCCACAGACCCAGAGCTGTTCCCCCAGCACAGCACCGGCCCTGCCCCGTGTGTTTGGGAGCACCTCGGCAGCGCTGCACTGCTGCAGCCTCCCGGCAGGGGCAGGGGCAGGGACAGGGGAGGTGCAGCCCCTCCATCCACATCACTCTGGGATTTGACAGCACCAAACCCCAGCACACGGCCCCCAGCTGCTGCAGGCCCCTGGAACCCTCCCCTGCCTCAGGCAGCCCGTGGCACTCCTGTCTCAGGCCGTGATGTCCCTGCCCACGCTGCACCCTCCGGCCCAGGGAGCAGCACCCACTCCTGGCTATGAAGCTGCTCCATGGTCCCTGAGCCCCTCACACCACCACCCATCACACAGCCTCGCCTTCCCCAGCCCCCAAACCTGGCTCAGGGCACAAAACGCTTTGTGAAAACATCTGAGCTTTTAAACAGCCCCAGCTCTGTCTGGCCCTGCCATTCCACACACCAGACAACCCCAACTCCCCATGGCTCTGCCCTTCCAGGAGCCAACGAGAGCTCTGAGGGGAAGAGGAGAAAGAGGTGAAAGCCCCCAAGACTGGTGACAGCAGAGCTTCACCACTCACCCAACACTTTCCATTTTCCTCTTCTGCATTAAATCCCAGAGGAGCCCATCCTGCTGCTGCTGCAGCCTGGTGCTGCCCTCAGCCTCAAGGACAGCAGGAGTTCCACCAGCCCTCTGGCACTTACCTGAGGCTGCTCCTGTGGCTTTTCTCCCCTGTTTTCAGCTCTGGATCATGCCCAGGGCCCCTGGCATTGCCCTCAGCCCACACCACCCATCCGTGCAGGGAGGGCTGTGCCTGCAGCAGCCCCTGGCTGGCTCTGCCCCAGCTGCAGCCCAGCAGCTCCTCCTGGTTATCACTGAGGGCACCCACCTGCTCTCCGGGTGATGCTCCAGCAGCCTGGGCTGTGAGCTGGAAGGAAAATGGGTGGATGGAGAGGAGCCCTGAGCTGGAGAGAGGCTGTGGACAAGGGCATGGAATGACAGGACAAGGGGGAACAGTCCCACACTGACACAGAGGAGGCTTGGATTAGATATGTGGAAGAAATTCTTCCCTGGGAGGGTGGGCAGGCCCTGGCACAGGGGGCCCAGAGCAGCTGTGTCTGCCCCTGGATCCCTGGCAGTGCCCAAGGCCAGGTTGGACAGGGCTTGGAGCAGCCTGGCAGTGTCCCTGCCATGGCAGGGGTGGCACTGGGGATCTTGAAGGTCCCTTCCAACCCAGACCATTCCACAGTTCTGTGATTCTGCTATCCCCAATTTCCAGACGGGTAGGGCAGCACCGGGGAGATGCAGATCCCGAGCATCTGCTCGCTTGGGGAGCTCAGCTGGGCCGTGCAGAGCTGGGGATTTCACACCCGGAGCAGGCTCTGCGCGGGAGGTGCCGCTGCTGTCACAGCGCTGCCCGCCCGCGGCTGAGCCCCAGGAGCCACTCATGGGACGCTCTGCTTCTCCCGCTTCACGGAAGAAAAACCCCCTTCCCTCCATCCCCAAGGGGAGATCTGTGCAAACTGGCACAGCAAGCGATTTCTAAAGAGTGGCTGAGCTCGTGTGCCCTGAGCAGCCGCTGCTGAGGGCACAGAGCTGTCCCTGAGGCCCTGTGGTGCCACACCCTGCACACGACGGTGTCACACCCCGCGGTGCCACACCCCGCACCCCGCGGCTGCTCTCACGGACCCCGGCC
>VXBR01009601.1:126336-147552 GCA_013400215.1 Cisticola juncidis | reverse complement strand
GGGGGACCCAGCCCCCCCCGTGCCCAGCCCCTGGCTCCTCCCCAGAGTCTCGTGGGCAAAGGAAGCCAAGCTCTCAGGGTTTCTTTAAAATTAAATATTTTATTTTTTCATACATGCAGCAAATTGAATCAAGAGTATATGCCCATCTAAAAGGAGGTGTTCATGAGAACTGTTTGACAACACAGAGCAGGTAGTCTAGGATGTAGAAAAGTCATCAGATACTTGCAGGTGAAATCAAATTCACAAACACAAACTGTTCAACAATAAACATTTTCTTTTTTTTTTCTTTTTTTTTCTTTTTTTTCCCTCCTTGCTTTAATTGCCACTTTGAATGTGATCAGAAATAAACAGCTCGGGTGACACTTCCATGCATGGAGCCAGAGGCTGCTCCTGCCACAGCAGAGGAGCCACAGCAGCTGGCAGTGCGAGCAGGGTGCACCCTCCAGGTGCAATCCCAGCCCTCGGGAACAGCAGGATCCTTCTGTCCTGTGCTTCAATCCCCCTGGTTCCTCCTGGGGTTACAGCTCAGGACTCACAACCCTCCGAGCACATCGACTGCCCACTCATCCCCATCTGTCTGCACGGGCTGGCCACTGCACAAACTCCTGGTATTTATTAAATGGATTAAATCGATCCATAGCTCCTTGGGTGATGGGTCTCATCACGAGAAGGCTGCTCAGGGCCCCAGCCAGGGGACACAGGCACAGCAGCAGCCCCAGCCAGGAACGAGTGGGGTCACACGGGGAGCAGGGCAGGTTCTGGAGCTGCCACACACCAAGGGTCAGCACAGCCCCAGGGGGAACTGCCTCACCCATGGGATGTCCCAGGAGAAATCAGCTGAGAGCCTGAGCCCACTTACCTGTGGCACTGGGATGCAATCCAGCCCGGGACAAAGCCAGGCTGTGCCCTCCTGTGCATGTCCTGCCTCCTCTGCCCCACTCTGCCACAGCAGATCCTGCTGCCAGTCCCACTGATTCCAGGGGGGACACCAGACCTGAGGCCCCCTCCCCCTGCATCCTCAGCAGCTCCAGGTATGGAATTCTTGGGCTTTCTCCACACCTCTGTGGGGACCAGGGCTCCTCTGAGGCTCTCAGCTCTGAGCACCCTCCCGAAGCTCTGCTTTCCCCATCCAACAGTGAAGATTAAATCATCAAGTGACAGTAAACGGTGACTCAACCCCTGTCACTCTGCCCTTCCTTGGGGAGTCCACACAGATCTGAGTGTCTGTGCAGGGCCAGGCACATCCCACTGTGCGTTCCTCCACAGAGGAAACAGGTCACTGGAAATAAGTCCTGGAATGAGAGTTTGGCAAGCAGCAGAATGGACAGGGTCAGGAATGCTCAGGGTATGAGCCCCGAGAAGAGGACCCAGCATCTGCCCAGCTCACCCCAGAGCGTGGATCTCAGCCCCAAAGCTGCCTCCAAAGCTGCTGCTGCCACATCCCAGCTCCCCTGCAGGTCCCTCCACGGCCACTCTCTTAGCTCAGCACCCAGCAGTGCCTGCTCCATGCACAAGTGTCACCCAACACAGACACAGAGGTTCCAAACAGAAAAGGGGTGACCCCCCGCAGCAGCCCCTGCCCTGTGCCCACGGGGTGCCCCTCAGCCCCGGAGACCTTCCAGCAGCATCCTGCACAGACCTGGGAGCACCTTCAGAGCCACAGGTATGGAAATTAGGGACATTCACCACTGAGGGAACACCCACTCTGCAGCAGCAGCCTGAAGGTCACAGTCCCACACATGCTCTGGCACCAGCCGTGTCTGCAGAGGATGGCGCGAGGTCTGCGGGGCCCTGAGCTGGGCCTCGCCTGGTGCACAGCCCCTTGTAAACCCCCTCCTCGATCTGGCACAATTTGCAGTTTTTCTGGGTTTGGTTTGGGTTCCTCCAGCCCAGGGCAGGCCCTGAGGCCATGGGCTCAGCCCTCACCCCCGGCAGGCACAGGGCAGTGCCTGTGGCTGGGTGACACGGAGGGGACACTCATCTGGCCCCCAGCACAGGGACAGCCCCTTAGCTGCTGGCAGCCCTTAGTTCTCAAGGAATCATTAAAAAAAGAAAATAATTTCCAAAGGTAGAATTTCATGTTTATAAAAGATCTACAAACTAGAATTTCCTCTATAGAATCCCTCATGACTGATAAAATCCCTCCCATTTCCCTGGGGCCAGGAGGAATGGCTGCATCCAGCAGAACCAGTGCTGGCTCAGAAAACACACCCGGGCTCCTGCAAACCAGCCAGGCTGGGCTGTGACAGGAGTGGGGTGACAGGGACTGGGGGATGCTCACCTGGGGCCTCTGTGAACCCAACAGCCAACCCGGGTCACCGGCCGGCCACCGAGGGCAGTGCCTGTGTGTTCCTGCCCTGCTCCTGCCCTCCTCTGCCTGTTCCTGCCCTCCTCTCCTTGTTCTTGCCCTTCTCTCCCTGTTCCTGCCCTCCTCTCCCTGTTCCTGCACTCCTCTCCCTGCTCCTGCCCTGCTCTCCCTGTTCCTGCCCTCCTCTGCCTGTTCCTGTCCTCTTCTCCCTGTTCCTGCCCTGCTCCTCCTGTTCCTGCCCTTCTCTCCCTGTTCCTGCCCTCCTCTGCCTGTTCCTGCCTCTTCTGGCTGTTCCTGCCCTGCTCTCCTTGTTCCTGCCCTGCTCCTCCTGCTCCTGCACTCCTCTCCCTGTTCCTGCACTCCTCTGCCTGTTCCTGCACTCCTCTGGCTGTTCCTGCCCTCCTCTCCCCGCTCCCGCACTCCTCTGGCTGTTCCTGCCCTCCTCTCCCCGCTCCCACCCTTCTCTCCCTGTTCCTGCCCTGCTCTCCCTGCTCCTGCCCTCCTCTGTCCACCCCCTGTCTTCTCCTTCCTATCCTTGCTCCCTCCTGCCTGTTCCTGCCTGCCCCTGCCCTCCTGCCACGGCTCTGCCTCACAAACACCTGCTGGAATTGTCTCTTCTCATTCAGAATTTTTTTAAATGATGCAGAAGGTCCTGGATTACTGACTAAAACCCCCAGGAATTTGGTGGAAATCAGGGAAATCAAGATGTCTGTGGAATCCATGGGTTTGGAGCCTGGAAGAGAATAGCAGAGGGTGGAAAGTAGAAAAGTTTCCGTTATAAATAGCCCTCAGAGCAGCCCTTTGGTCTTGGGCGTGTTTTCAGTTGGTAAATTGTAAACCAAGAATATAAATGTGTTTTGTTTTGGTAGAATATTAATATCCTTTACAGAGCTGTTACATCTCGACAGTGTCTGTGAAAGATTTATGCGAGTGCTGACAGAGCGTATCAAAACTGCAAACTGTTCCAGATGTTACAAAAACCCAAAACCCCCCCACCTCTCACTTAGAAAAAGGTTTGCTCTGATTTACAAGAGCTGGCATGGGAGCGGTCTGGAGCGCAGGGAAGGAGGATGGTGGGGACGCTCCGGAGAGCCGGGCTGACCCTACGGACAACGCATTGGAAAATAGAGGTCTAAAAGCAGATTTTTCCACACTGATCAAATATATCCATGTCTTGAACAAAAGGCTCCTCTAAGACAAGCTCACACTCATCGCAAGCTTCAGCACAACGCTTTAAGCGATCAACCATGCTTAGCATTCCACAGCGACGCTTTGGGACTAGCTGGGTCACTGGGATCTCAGCATCCCACTGCAGAAATTACAGAGACCGTAGCAATTTGGTGTATTTCTGTTTAAAAACTCTATTAGTCACCACCAACTACAGTTCCTAGAAGTATCACTGACCGGTACCGGCGCCCCGGACACCTCCGGCTAGGGAAACCAAGCTAGCGAGTGGCACGGACACGGAGAGGCTCCGAGGAGAAGCGGCCGGCGTTTGGCGGGAGGGGATGTGTGTCTGCACTGCTAATCCCGGAAGACGAGTGTCGTATGTACAGGGCCACCTGGCGTGGGACAGCGGGACACGCCCGCGCCGCAACTACACGTTAATGACAAACTCGGGGTTGGTGTAGGAGAATCCAGCAAACTCGTTCTGGTCCAAGTTCATGATGAAGAGTTTGTCCGTGGGCGTGAGCTCCACCGGCTGCCGGGTGAACTCTTTGTCGAAGTTGGAAGTGTCGCGTTTGTCCTTCTGTTAAACGGAAAGCACAGAGTTAAACTGGGGAAGGAGAGAGGCAGCGAGAGGGGACGGCACCCGCGGTGGGGACAGCACCCGAGGGCGCTGTGCCCGGGGAGCCGCGGTGTCCCCAGAGGAGCCGCGGTGTCCCCAGGGGAGCCGCACTGTCCCAGCACTCCACACTCCACGCCGCTTTCTCAAGCTGCCACCGAGCAGGAGCTCCCAGCCCTGTACAACAGAAGCACCACTGGCAGGAAGAGGAGAACACCAGTTTAACACACCCGAAACACGCCCAGGACACAGAGGGACAGGTGAGAGCCGGGCGTGTCGGGAAGGGAGCGTCCCTCCCGTCCTGTTCGCTGAGGAGAGAGCGCGGAGCAGTTCTCAGCATGCAGAGCCCTCACCGCAACCAGAGCTCGGCGCTGCACAGGAGGAAGGAGCCTGGAGGAAGCAACATGCCCCAAAATAGCAGCAACAGTCACCACCATGTCAAAATTTGCACAAAACAATCAGCTGTAAGAGCTCTTTCTGCTTTAAGCTTGATTTTTGAATGATGCCATGATATGGTGTTGACCAACACTGGTTCATTGATGGAGGATGTGATTTGCTCCAGGGCTGTACAGAGAAAACACACAGCACTTCAAAACCTCTGAGAAGGAAAATTCCACATATGCAACATTTTCTCCTTGCAATTTCTTACGAAGAACAACTTTGCAGCTACACCCAAGCCAAAAAAGGGAAAGAAAGGACGTTAGTGTCAGGATTAGTGTGGGAACCTGCAATCAGCACTGCGGAGCCGGCGCTGGAGCGCGTGGGCTGCTCCTCCAACCCTGCAGATCAGAGAGCGCCTGGCTCGGGGCTGTCCTGCTGTGGGAGGTGACAGAGCCATGGCTGAGGGGTGACTGAGCCCTGAAGGTACAGCACAAGCACCCCAGGTCCTTCAGCCACAGCGATGGCAGTGGAGGGACACTGCCAGTCAGGAACTGGCTCTGCTCTGCCTTGTCACTAAAGCCAACAGGGACAAAATGCTCCTCCACCCCTTCTTCCATGGCCCTGTACAGGAGAGACCCCAACCCCTGCTGCAGGTGACCTTCCCCTCCAGTCACACAGGTAGGACCCTGTCCCAAATTCAATGCCTTGCAGAAACCTGTATTTGTTTTCCACTTTTCCCAGATTTTGCCCTTGAAGTGTGGCCCCACCACGCCAGGTCCTTGCTGTGCTCTGCTGCACCAGGATTTCCAACCCTGGGTTAATCTGCCAGCTTGAACTGAGGAAGGGAACTGTGGGGGTCCTGCAGGTCCTGCACCCCACCCCACCCCATGGCTGACCTCCCCCTGCTGTCCTGGTGAAGGACCTGGCAGGAGAGATCCTCCCTGCAGCCCCTCTCAGCCCAAGGGGACACTGGGGCACCCTCATGCCTCAAGCAGGAGCATGGCCAGGACACAGAGCTGGGTCTTCCTGCCAGCCTGAACAGGCCAGGAGCACCACACCCAGCTTCAGCTGGACTGAGCTCTGGGAGATGAGCCAGGAGTGCATCAGGACCTCTGGGTGTGCTTGGAGATTCCACTTGCTGTAGCAGGCGTCCCGTCAGGATAGCTTTAGCCTTGGGGAAGAAGATCAGGAAAAGCCAAGGATGATGGAGAAGAGACGAGGTGGGAAGGAAAACAGGTCTGGATGGAACTCAAGGAGCCAAGAGAGAAGAGGCAGAAGAGGCAGAAGAGGCAGGAGAAGAGGCAGGACGTGGCTGTGCTGTCAGGCCTTGAGCACACGGCGATGCTCCGGAGGGCGCTGGTGCCCCCAGCCTGTCCCTGAGCTCCGGGGTCCCTGGGGGCTCCTCTCCAGCACAGAGAAGGAATTAGACGTGGATTTGGGGGCACAGAGCAGGAGCAGGGAAGGGCAGACAGGTAGAGGGGTCACCTTCTGCAGTGCAGAGCTCTGCAGGCAAAGGGTGAAGCAGTCGGAATGTGAGGACAAGCCCACCTCGATGGCAGCAGGGTCCCCCAGGGCCGAGGGCCGGGTGGTTCCTGGCAGAGTGGCCGTGGCTGTGCTCGGGTCTCTCTGTGACAAGTGTCCCCAGGCTCCTGGAGGGTTCTGAGCTGACCTCAAGGTTCTTGGAGGCCACATCCATCCAAAGCAACGTGGGCCAGGACAGCACTGTCCTACCAAGGCAGGAGCTTCTCCTGAGCAGGAACGCTGGGGAATGCTGCAAAGGGGAATGACACATCCACATGTGATGGCTGCAAGTTGCCACTGTGGTCCCCAGCCCCTGGGAGTGTTCAGCCTGGGAGCCCTGGAGTGGAAAAACCTCCTGCTGCTGCTTTTTGGCAGCAGAAAGCTCTGGGACAGGCTGCAATGCGCCCGGGAGGGGGCTCAGGGCAGCCCACCCCCTGCACTGCCCTCTCCAACAGCCCCCACTCCTCGGGGCCTTGGCTGCAAGCTGAGCACGGCAAAGGGCGAGCTGCTGGTGTCTTACCTTGGATTCTGCCTGAGCTGGTGGCAATTTGGCCTCTGTCAGGATGATGAACAGCCAGGGAGCAGGCAGGGAACGGCTGCGGGGGCCTCACGGAGAGGGAGTGCAGGGAACGCTCAGGGCTGAAAGCGCCTCCAGCAGTGGTGAACTGACCCTGGGACGTGCAAGGAGCACAGCGGGATGGCGTGGCCATGGCACAGCATGGCAGTGGCACAGTGTGGTGGTGGCACAGTGTGGTGGTGACACGGCGTGGCAGTGGCACAGTGTGGCAGTGGCATGGCGTGGCTCCTGCAATGCTCGGGACCTCTTGGAACAACCTTGCAGCGTCTGGAGCCGCAGAACTTGGCAGACGCGGATTCCCAAAGGCAGCAGGGAGATTAAGAGGAGCCTGTAATCCCCCTTCAGCTGGCAGTGCCAATCGCTTCTCACAGGCGCTCCTGGGGCGGGCAGGGACGGACGGACGGACGGACAGACGGATGAGTCACCGTCGCTCGCTGCCTCGCCGGGCTCTGCAGTCTCCGAGTGCGAGGCGATGCCGCAGCTCTGCTCAAGGCGCTGCAGGAGATCCCTGAGCGATCCTCAGCCAGCCTGAGCCGTGTCCTCGCCTCGGGCCGTCCCTCCTGGATGGTGCTCCCGGTGCATCCCAGCCGGATTTTTGGGACAAAGGCAGGGGAAGAAGGAGCTGTGGCTCCACCGCCGTGGCCGAGCCGGCGTCCCCCAGCAGCCAGGGCAGCTCCCAGCCCCGGCTGTCGGAAGGAGCCACCGTGCTGAGCTGCAGAAACTCAGTATTGCCAAACACGGGCAGGGTTCTGGGGCGTTTTCTCACTTTTATTTTATAATCAGTATCAGAAAAAAATAAATTGGCACATTACAAATCAAGCAGATTGATACAGTGACAGCCCACGAACATCTGCAAGGGTATAAAAGGAAGCAGTGTGATTGTTGTCCTTTCAAGAGACATTCACCCTTCCTGGAATGTTTCCTTTGACGCCAGAAACAAAACTCGGGCCATTTAAATATCTAGAGACAGTTTTTAAGGATAGAAGTATCTGCTGAAACAAGTTTCTTTACACGCTTCATATCAGAGTTCACAATACTGGTCAGAGTTAAATATCTCCCGTTCAGGCCAATACCATTTTTGACACATTTCAAGCACAGCTAACAAACCCCATCACTGGCTTTGGCATTTGAAAAGAAGGAAAAGCTTTGCTATGGAATGGATGTTGGTGGTGTTTACTAGGGTGACCACAGATTCAAAAGCAGCTCTCCCAAATTTCCCATTTACCACTGCATGTTTGCTTTGATGTTAAAAAATGCTACTCAGAAACTGCACAATCAGGAGAAATCTCTGCACATGGCAGCTCTGCCTTCCCGAGCAGCTTCTCCCACTGCTGGGACCCAGCACCAGGCCAGGCTGGCCCAGAGCATCTGTGCAGGGAAGGGGAGCTGTGGTGGGGCTGGGCACAGCAGGACACAGACAAAAAAGGAGCCAGAACCAGCATCTTGGCTCTCCAGAGCTTTCGGGAGGAGACTCCGGGGAATGGTTTCATTAAAAACACTTACTTGCCACTAAGGCTAAGAAAACTAAATATTAAAAATTCATGATGATATTAAAACACTAGAAAAAGGAAAGAGCAGGAATTAAAGCACATGATGAAGGGATTTCTCCCAGTTGCCACTGTCTCTGTTTTCATTCTGTCACCCACTGAGCTGAGTTCCCATTTTCTACAAACAAAACGTTACAAAAGCCCATTTGAGGCAGTTCTTGCACGTCACTCCCCTCCAGTGACACCCCAAATATCAGAATGACATTGAAATATGGTCACTCTAGTAATGAACGAAACAAAACCCACGGATGCAAGTCCTGCGATGGAATGTGTCACCACAACAGCAGCTGGAACCGGATGACAGATGCAGCGATGAGATCTGCACAGCGACTTAGCTCTTGGCTTGAGCCTTAAAAAACTCAGAGTTAACAAAGGAAAATCCCTCGAATTCTGACTGGTCAATGTTCCCGACGACTTCCTGGTCGGGAGGTGTTAGCACGGGTGGATGGCGAGTGAAAAACCGGTCGAAGTTTTCAGCGTTGCGCCCGCACTATGAGAGGGAGAGAAGAGCGCTGTGGGCGGGGCAGGAGCGGGGGGGAGGCTGCAGCGCCCCCGGCACGGCCCGGCAGCACCGGAGAGGGGCAAAACACCCCGGGTGAGTCGGGAGGGCACGGCACGGCACGGCATGGCATGGGATAGCATGGCATGGCACGGCATGGCACGGCATGGCACGGCAGCGGCTGCAGCAGGGATGAGGGGGCTGCAGTGACCCGCGGTCGCTGCTGCCCACACACCCCTGGTTCCCAGTGCCCCCCTGGGCATCACCCCTTCCCCGGAGCAGGAGGTTTCCATCCTGTCTGCACTGCTCAGGGGCGGACTCCTGCTCGAGGAGAGGAGAGGACCCATCCCTGGCAGTGCCAAGGCCAGGTTGGACAGGGCTTGGAGCAGCCTGGGACAGGGAGGTTTCCCTGCCATGGCAGGAGTGGCACTGGATGGGCTCTGAGGTCCCATCCAGCCCAATCCCCTTCTGTGATTCCATGTTCTGATCCCTGTCCCTTCCCTGCAGTCCATCAGACCACGATGGCCTCACGGTCCCCAGCGGTGCCAAACACCCGAGTTCATTTTCTGAGCCATCCAAACAAGGGTCCTGTCACTCCCCAGGCTGAAACCCTGCCTGAATGGAATAACAACGGCAGTGCCTGGCACCAGGTGATGCCAGGTCACAGCTGCACACCAGGCTCCAGCCCTGCCTGTCACCCACACGTCACATCCCCACGACTGGCACGGGGCTCTGCTCCCAGGGCTGGCCCTGTCCCTCCTGTCACACAGAGCCAGCGCTCTCCAGCCTCAGTCTCCTCAGAGGAGCTGCTCAGGCAGCACCTCCCGGTCCCTCAGGCCTCTCCCCCCTGCCCCAGGGGGAACTCACGCTCCAAGAGCTGCCACAGTTTTTCCTGGGCATTTAACTTTCATTTGTAAAGTAAACAGATTTGCATTTTTAATAAACATCAGACTAAATATAATAAAATATTAATGACAAATACTTGCAGAAGTCAATGTTTCCCAGTTCCTTCCTCTGCTCGGAGGTTTCAGGGAAGGGAACATGAATATCCATCAGCCTCTGAGGGCTGGTTCCTTTGGCAGCCCTTGTGTTCCTCATGGCACCAGGCAAGACTCTGCCCTCCTCAAACCTCTGAACAAAGCTCAGCCTTAGAGCTGATGTAACTCAGCTCCAGCCCCTCTGCATGGGCACTGAGCTACCCTGGCACCGGTAAGGCCACATCCTTACATTTCTGCTCTGGCTTGGGTAAACTTCTGCTCCCAAAGACACCTCCTGCCCACGGCCTGAGCTCAGCGCTGGCAGTGCCACACCTGGCAGTGCCCACCTGGCGAGCCCAGCAGCCCCAGCACACCCAGAGCCCCCCGCCCCAGTCCCGCTGTCGTTCCCCGTTTCTTCGGGAGCCCTCGGTGCAGACGGGCAGGGCAGCCCACGTGCAGTGTCTGACAGCACTGCCTGCCTTGGCTACAAAGAAATGTGCTGTCTTAGAGGAAAAATAAAAATAAAAAATCAAACCAGCAACCCCCTCAGAAAGATGGGAAAATTAATCCTGATGAGAGGCTGCCAGTTATCGGAATAGGAAGCACAAATATATTTTAATATGAATATTGGCAAGCAAGAATTTCTCACTATCACGCAATGAGGTAGGGATATGTGGATGGCAAATTTGAAAAGTTGCATCTATCTACGGCATTTCCTGCCCTGCTGTGTGCAATTTATGGACTTTCTGTTTGGATGCAGATAAAATGGATGGGTAAAGTCAATACCTTAGAGTTGCAAACTGTCTTTGGGTTTACAGAAGGCACATCCCAGCCCAGCCCCAAGGCCTGGAGATGAGCTCCAGGCTCCAGGTTTGGGGCAGCCCTGGATGGGGGGAGCAGGGAGGATCCTGCTGCTCCAGGCAGCAAATGGTCACTGTCTGCACGAGCACCTTCTTTACAGCCTCCCAAATTTAGGTTCCTGGTAGATGGACACAGATGCCATATGAATTTTTACATTTATCTAAAGCCATCATTTTGGTCTGATATTAATGTACAGGCATCACTCTGTCCTGGCTGCAGAAAGGGGGAGGGTGGGAATTTATCTTACATAAATCCCGGTGTGTCCTGTCTAATATTTATAGCCAGCACAGAATGGCTTTTCCTCCTGAGCTGCAGAAATAAACCTGTCAGCTCCAAAGATGGCCTTGTATTTAATCACTTCCCTGCTTGATTTCGAATAGAGACAAAAGGCACAATAAAATATTTTCCATTGATCCCTGGGATGCAATCAAGGACCGTAAGAAACGGAGGCTGCTCTGCCACCCACCCTCAATCCCAGTGCCAAGGGGAGGGGAGGACACCCTCGATTTCCCGGGTTTGTCCCCAGCCAGTGGCACTGCCACAGTCCCACCGGCCTTGCAGGCACCTCCTGGGCAAGTCTACCCTTCCTGCTGCTGCTCTGGGCAGGAATTGGCTCCTTGCACCCCGGGGGGATCAGGGCTCTTCTGGCAATCACATTTAGGGGAATTTGGGTCACAGCACGAACCTGGGGCCACACTGAGGGTCCCTGTGCCGGTCAGGGGGGACAATGGTGCCTTTCACTGGTGTCTGGCTCCAGTTTGGGATGCCCCAGCACATCCCTTTATCCCTGCTGCTGTCCAAGGGAGCACCCACTGCAAGGGTGCCTGGGGTAGGACCTTCCCTCCCTCGGGGAAAAGCCAAATTTCTGCCTAATGCACCAAAACCTGAGGCTGGATAGCCTGGGAAATCCCAGGAAAGGCTTTTCAGGGCCCTGGGTCTCCCAAAGCAAATCCTGACTGGATTACCAGGGATGTTTAACCTCAGCACATCCACCTGCCCAATGTCAGCCCCTCAATCCTTAAATCCCATCTAATTAGGAAATTACTTATGCAAACATGAGAACCCACCTTGTCCAGGCTGAACCAAGGCTACAAAACCCCTGTGCAGGGAGCTGGTGTTTTTACACATCCAGGTCTGTAAGTGGCATTTCAATATTAATTAACTCCAAGCAGTTAGGGGGAAATGAATTGATGCAATTAAAAATTATTAGATTAAAATCCATTTTTTAACCCCCCATGCTGCTGTGAATAATCCTGGGCTCTGCCGTGTGGTTTCAGCGCTTTCAAAATGAGACTTTTCAAATCACCAGGCTTTATGTAAAGTAAAGGAGTAATTAGATACCAAAAACAATAATTATCTCAACGAGAGACAGGGAGAGCAGGGGAGTGTAAATACACTCCCAGGGTAACTGCAGACCCAGGGAAGGAATTGTTATGCACCAGCCAGAGCAGGGAGCAGCCAAGCAGAGCCCCACGTCAGAAGCACCAAAGACAGCCCAGCCCCTGATCTGTCTTGTTCCTGACTCTGTGATAAAGGTTAATCAAGCACAAAGCAACACAGCAGCTCCTGGGAATTCACTCTCAGCTCTGGGCACGGAGCAGCCTGGCCAGGCACAGCTGGAGCCTCCCTTCTCTGCTGGTGGGAAATGAGGGGTTGGGAGGGGTGGGATTCCCTCCCCAGGCACTGAGGACCCTCCCCAGCACCCCTGAATCCCCTGTGCCCCCACCCCAAACTGCAGAGTCACAGAAACGTGGCCAGAAGATCCTGGGGAGCTGCAGGAGCAAAGGAGGCTCTGTGGGGTGGGAGGGGTGAGGAGTGAGGCAGAGTCAGCTCCAGTGTGAGCTGCTGCTGCCTCTGCTCAGCCAAATGAGGATGAAGAAAATTGGGATGGGGCTCTGCTCCCCTTGGGGAGGGCTGAGCATGCACTGGGGAAGGGGAAGGCTGGGGAAGGTGGGGGCTCACTCCCAACCCTCATTTCCATCCTTTTCCTTATTTTGAAACTCTGGATATGGACAATTCCTGCAGCCTGATCTTTATAGATGCTAACTCCAAAAAAAAAAAAAGAAAAAAAAAAGAAAAAGAAATATACTTAAGCCAAGGTGAAGAGCCAGGCCAGCACCAACCCCGTGTGCAGCAGCACTTGGCCCTGGTGTGGCCCCTGAAGGTCACAAGCCCCTGGCCACGTGTCCCCTGTCACCCCCAAAGGCCCCGTGCAGTGTCCAAGCCCCGTTCCACCCCCGCTGCTCTGCCCTGCTCATGCTGCCACCAAACTGCTTTTTCCAGCACAGAGGAACTGCTGGAGAAATATCAGCTATCAGCAGGTACCTGAGTTGTCTTAATCCTCCCTAAATCCCAAATCAGCTGCTGTTAATCTCCCTTCCTATCAAACAGGGAATTTTCCGGGCGCCAGCCGCTGGGGGAAGCGACAGCGGCAGCTTAGAGTCCCCCTCCCAGGGCTGGTGGCAGAGGGATTGTTAAAGGAGACGTTTAAACAGGACAAAATTTGCACATTTTAAAGCATCAGAGAAGTAAGAAAGGGCTTTTGGTGGAATTCAGTTGTTTTTCACTGTAAAGCACCAAATGCTCTGCCCCTGCCCAGGGGCACTGGGCACTGACCCTGGGGACCTGCTCAGGAGGGGAGGGAGTGCTGGACGGGCTGTGGAGGCTCCTGCCCGGCACCCACGGGGGGTTTATTCCAGTTTGACCAGCCAGGAAAGGAGCTGTGGGAAAGAAAAACCTGCTGGAGCAGAAAGGCAGAGAGAGAGAGCAGAGCTAAAGGCACCGAGCACCCTCCACCACAGGAACTCCCACTCCAGGTCTGCCCTGAAAGCAGAGTTTTCCCAAGCACCAAGGGGCCCCTCAAACAAACAGGGCACCTGTAAAGCAGAGGAAAAGCAGAGGTGCAGAAGGGTGTTAGGGGCAGGGGACAGGGAGTTAGCACATGGAGCATTCCTGGACTCTGAGCTGTGACCCAGGAGGGTGGACTGGGGAAAGTCCCCACCCTGATCCCAAATATCAGCCATGAGATCAGATCCAGGGTGGGTTCAGCTCTCTGTGAGACACCAGGGCCCAGCCAGGCACTGCAGCCAACAGGGGGGAAGCACGAGAACCACCCAAGCCTCAAGGACTTGGACTGGACACTGCTGTGACCCTCCCAGTCCCACCAGTGACAGAGACAGAGAAATCCCTGGGTGCTGGAATAAAGTTGGGATTAAAGAAAACAAAGACCTGGTCAGCTTGAGAAAAAGGGAGGAAAAACCCAACAGACCAACAGACCCAGGATGACACAACAGACAACACAAAGGGCTCCAGGAGCTGAACTGTGGAGCCTCCACCCCTGCAAGCCAGAGCTGGGGCCGGGCAGCACAGACTCCTCCTGCCCCAGCAGAGCACAGGCCACATCCAGGGAACACCACCTTCCAGGGAGAGAGAGGGGGCATCTCCAGGGTGAGCAGTGCCCACCCAGGGTGGGAGAGCCCCCAGAGATGCCCTGGCTGTGCCACAATGGGGGGACCCCGCAGTGGGACAGGGGACACCCGGCAGTGGCACAGGGGCCCCAGCAGTGGCACAGGGGGACAGGGACCCCAGCAGGGGCACAGGGGACCCCAGCAGTGGCACAGGGCCCCCAGCAGCGGCACAGGGACCCCAGCAGTGGCACAGGGACCCCAGCAGCGGCACAGGGACCCCAGCAGTGGCACAGGGACCCCAGCAGTGGCACAGGGCCCCCAGCAGCGGCACAGGGACCCCAGCAGTGGCACAGGGCCCCCAGCAGTGGCACAGGACCCCAGCACACTTACAGCCTTTGGCTTGAAGGGGGGCTGGATCTCCTTGCGCTCCAGCTTGTCCCAGTCGATGTAGCGGAAGAACGCGTGCTCCTTGATGTCCCGCTCGCCCTCGGGGCCGCAGCCCAGGCGCTTGGCAGGGTGCTTGGTCATCAGCTGGGGACAGCAGCAGCAAATAGTCACAGCCTGTCCCCTGCTCCCCAGAATGTCCCCTCTGAGAGGGCCCAGCTGTTTCCCCTGGATGTCCCAGGACACCCCACACCAGGGTCCTGTCTCCTCCATGCCTTTGGGGCTCCAAGGAGAGGACACTGAGGAGGAAGCTGGAGTGGCTCAGGGACAGGGAAAGGTGACAATGGCTGATGAGAGCAGACAGTGCAGATGGCAGGTACACGGGCACCGGTGGGATGGGCACATCCCCTCTCCCTCTGGGAATGAACCTTCCTTGCCAAGGAACAGCTCCGGGTGCTGGCAGGGCTCCCTCAGCTCCTGGCTGCAGCAGGGGAGCTGCCCAGCAGTGCCTGTGCTTGGCACAAACTGCTCAGCATCTGCAGAGGGAACTCTAAACCCCACTGCCCCCTTACCATGGAATCTGCCCTCCAAAACTGTCACCAGCCCTGGAAGCAAACCCCCCTCACCTCCAGAGCTGTGGCAGCACAGACACGAGGTGGATTTCTAATGAGAGAGTCAATTTGGAGGAAAAACAGCACAAACAGTCCATTAATGTTGTTTATCATCTAAACCTCTCCTCTTGACTGGCTCAATAAGGGAAAGGGCCCCAGGAACTCTGGGCAGCTGTACAACATTAATATCCTGGGGCAGGGTTTGAGCTGCGTTCAGAGATGAGAAGGAGATCCCAGAGATTCACAGGACGTTGATAAGGATGGAGAATATGAGCTTTATACCTGCAACAAAAGCACTGCTTTATTAAAGCAGGGCAGTTTCCAGGGCTGTGCAGAGGCTGCACAAGCCTGACTCGGTGTCCCAGGGCTGGGGGTCTTTGAGAGCCCCCGGGAGGGGCAGGAGGTGCCAGGGCTGAGACACCTCCCAGCCCCTGCTGGACACAGGCCAGCCCTGCCACCCCCATGGCACAAAGTGCTCAGGAAACATCTTTAACAGCTGCAGTGGGGCTCTGAAAGCAAGGAAATCCTGGGGAAAAAACTCAACCCAAACCTAAACCCCTGAAAAGACAAAAAACTCCAACAAACACAAGGTGAGGGCAGAGCCACCAACTGCTCTGTGAGCAAAGAGCCCTGCATGCCAGGCCTGCAGCTGTGATGGCATCTGCAGCTGGAGGAGGGATGGAGAGCGTGAGGCAGCACCTCCCTGGAAAGCCCAGCTACAGATAGCGAGGGCCTGGCAGGCTCTGCAGGCTGGCCCAGGGATTTTCCAGCCTCTGCTCAGGGCGAGGATGTGACTGGCATCAGCATCAGCCTTGCAGAGCCCTCCCCAAGCAGGGAGCCAGGCTGGAGGGCCAGGGAGGGAGGGGCCAGAGGCCAGCAAAAACAAAAGCAAGAATATTTTTCCAACTTGCTTTTTGTTAATAATTGACACTTAGCTCCTAGCTTAGTAAAAAGTTCTTAAATCCCACCAAGCCTTTTAATTAAACTCTCTGGTGTAGCAGTTTGGTGGTGGGAATAAGTGGCTTGTGGTTTTGGAGGAGCAGTGACACAGAGGGAGCCACCACTCTGCTAAAAACCCACAGGAATTTATGGAGAGGCAGCCCTGGTGCCTTCCCAAGCCTCCTCCTGTGCAGCCTCGGGTCTCCAGGGCGAGGAGAGCCCCGGCAGCTGCACCCAGCAGCGCTGCAGTCCCTGCTCTGATTTACAGCACCCACGCCTGCCTGGTGCAGCAGCAGAGCCAGCCCCAGCCCGGGCCCTGCTCCAGCCTCTGCTGCCCTGAGTGTCCCCAGCCCTGCCTGGCCAGGGACACGCTGGATTTCCCCTCCACAGCCCAAACAACACCAGCAAGGGGATGGGAGATGGTGACAGCCTCGGTGGGATCCCCCTCCGAACACCCGCCTGGTTCCTGAATTTAGGACTGGATTTTCCTGTGTCCTGCTGGCTGTGGCAGGGCAGCACCCCCACCCCGGGCCCTGCTCAGGTGGGAGCTCCTGCAGCAGCTTTTCCCCACGGGAAAAGTGAATTTCCCTCTGTGACAGCAGCTGAGAATCCTGGCAACGCCAGGAAGAGGCTCTGAAATGCCGCAGTGGGAGCGGTGAGCGCAGGATGTGTCATTTGGAGATAGAAACACTATTTTGAGGTAGAGAACATTCAGATATTTTCAATATTAACTATTATAAGCAAACATTTCTTAAATTCCTACACAAACACTTATTTATAGCAGTGTGTGGCACTGGGGGTGAGATGAGGCTCAGTCCCAAGCACACAGAACAACATCAGGACCTTGCCAGCCTTTATCCATCACATCCCAAATTAACTCAGGCTGATTAAGTCAGGCCTAGGCCCAGTCCATGGAGAGCCCGGCTTGGGATGCTGGGCAGGGCAGAGCTTCACTGCAAATTAAGAGACAGGAGAATGGAAATGCTGCCCTGACCTCATGGAGACACCACCAGAGCTTCAGGCTGTCCTGAAGGGCAGCTCATCACAGCCAAGGAAGGATGAAGGTTTTGTGTGTGATCTTAGAAACCTCTTTGAGAATCACATCCATTTCCCTGAGTATCATTTTCCATTTCAGGCAAAGGTTCACAGAGCTGCCCTGTGCTCCCCTGGTGGGGCACGGGGGTCTGGGCAGGGCACTCCCTTCCCACCCCAGCTCCCTGCTGGCCCTCCCCTGCCCAGGTCCCTGCTGGCCCTCCCCTGCCCCAGCTCCCTGCTGGCCCTCCCCTGGCCCATCTCCCTGCTGGCCCTCCCCTGGCCCAGGTCCAGCTGTACCCTGGGCTGGGAGGGGATGCAGGTGTTATTTTAACCTGGGTTTAGTGCACACACCCTCAGTAGCACAAGCTGTGGATTTAGGACTGGAGGGCACAGGCACCAGAACCCATCTGTGTCAGAGCCTGGGGGGCAGTGGGGGGACCCAGGGGTGCAGGCTGCCCCTCCCCACCCGCCCCCAGCCCACAGAGGGCCCAGCCCAGCCCTTACCCCTTTGCAGATTGCCACTGCCTCCTTGGACATGGACTTGGGGTAGGCCACGTTGTGCTCCATGATGGACTGGAAGAGCTCATCCTCATCCTCCCCCTCAAAGGGAGCCTAGAACAGAGCACACACAGCTTCAGGGGCGTTCCTGGAGCTCCAGGCTCCCGTGTCTGCTGTGCTCTTTGGTCATGGAGCCAGCCCCGGGCATGCCACAGGGCTCTTGTCACTGCAGTGCCCAGGGCTGTGTCCCCAGTGTCACCCCCAGCCCAGGGAGATGCCCCGTCCAGGTGCCAAGCAGGGCAAATCTCACACTCTGCTCACAAAGGAACGTGACCCAGCCCAGAGGAATCAGTTAAAACTCCATTACCTGGCCAGCCAACATCTCATAGAGCAGCACTCCAAAGGCCCACCAATCCACAGACTTCCCGTAGGGCTGGTAAGCAATGATCTGCAAACAACAACAGCAAGAGCAGCACTGCAGCCTGACCTGGCTCAGGGCTGGCCAGAAATGGGCTGCAAACAACAGCAAGAGCAGCACTGCAGCCTGACCTGGCTCAGGGCTGGCCAGAAATGGGCTGCAATGGGCTGCACACAGCAGCAGCAGCAGCAGCAGCACTGCAGCCCAGCTCTCAGGGCACAGCCATGCCCAGCTGCAGCAGCTCACAAGGACGGGGTTGTTCCCTGGGACACATTTCAGCACTGAAATCCTGCCCTGAGCACAGAGTCCCTGCCCTTGCTCTTTACCAGAGCCCTGGGAAATTCAGGTGTGAACAGTCCACACCACAAAGGCCTTTAAAAGGAAAGAGCACTCAAGAGGAATCCCCTGTCCTGTGCTGTCCCCCCTGTGGGTTTAGGTCACAGCCCAGCAGGTGACACAGCCCAGCAGGTGACACAGCCCAGCAGGTGACACAGCTCTGTTCAGAGGGAATCACACACGGGCTGTTGCTCACAGGCTGTCCCTGTCACCTGGGCATGCACAGCTCTGCTTGGAATAGGAAAAGGCCCAGAAATGGGTCAGGCAAGTCGCAGGACAGTTGTACCCTGCAGCCACACTGGCCACGCTGCAGCTCCCTGAAGGAGGCACAGAGCAGCAGAAGGGCCAGGCTGGAGCGTGGCCCTGGCACCACAACCACACAGCCCCCCTGGGACCCACGGGCAGCAGGGGCTCCCCTGGGACCCACGGGCAGCAGGGATGGCTCCCCTGGGACCCACGGACAGCAGGGGCTCCCCTGGTACCCACGGGCAGCAGGGGCTCCCCTGGGACCCACGGGCAGCAGCCTTTAATGCCTTTCCTGGGTGCCAAAGTGATTTGCTTCCTAATTTCCCATTTGCTGTTTTTCTTTTGGAAAAACACAAATTACAGCAAGGAGAAGGAAATAAGAATTAAAGTGAAAACACTTGGGCAAACACATGGAGGAGTGGTCATTTGTCCTGCTCTGAAGGAGCATTAATCACCCACGGTGACAGGCTCTGCACCAACACCCCCAGCACTAATCCTGGATGGAGCACACGTTGGATCCAATAATGGGAAACCTCGCTGGGTGCAGCAGACACAGAGTCCTTTAGCACACAAGTGCACTGATGTCCTCACAAAGAGAATCTCTTCCTCTAAAACACTTAAATGAATAAATATTAACTTCATCATTGCAAATTCAGCAGAGTGACAAGAGTTTAGAGGGATGGTTGAGAATAATGACTCCTCTGAATTTCACAAGTCTGGCATTAAACTGTGCCCATACAGCACTTCATGGAAGTGTCGTGTGTGTCTCTATCCCATCAGGAATAACCAAATGAAAAATCATTTCCTGGGGATCTAGAGCAGTGGATGGGGAGCCTCTCCCCATCAGACACAGGGCCCCTCTGCAAACAGTGGAGAGATCTAAGGATTTCCACTCCACATGAAAATATTATCCACTGGTAATGCTCTGTTTCTCACTGTTCATGTGGTGCTGGAAGCTTCTATCACACAGTGAGGGGCAGAGCTGAGCTCCTGGGCCTGTCATTTCCAGGAGCAAGGGAACAAGTGAGGAGCAGCCTGCAGTGGGGCTGGGCATGCCAAGGACAGAGCAGGCACAGAGCTGCCAGCAGGATGGACAAACCCCCAGGGAGGGAAAAGGGGGAGCACATGAGGATGTGCTGGAAGCAGATCCTGTTCCCTCAGGGGGATGTGGGGATGGGCAGTGCCGAGGGCAGGAGCTTTGCAGGCTGCTGGTGAAGTCCTGAGTGTCCCTGTTCCAGCTGGGAGCTGCCCAAAGCCAGGTGACCCCAGGGAGGGGCAGGGGGACTGCCCAGGTGCCCTCCCACCTTCCCCATCCCTACCTCGGGCGCGATGTAGTCCGGGGTGCCACAGAAGGTCTTGGTGGTCACCCCGTCCCAGATGTTCTCCTTGCACATGCCAAAGTCGGCGATCTTGATGTGGCCCTCGCTGTCCAGCATGACATTGTCCAGCTTCAGGTCCCTGCAGGGAGAGCAAAGCTGTGACAACGCCCAGGGCAGAGCTCTGAGCTCCTCCTGCGTCTCACACCCACACCCTCTGTAGGACAAGGTTTGGGGAAACCAGTGAGAATAAGTCAGGGATCTGTCAGGATGGAGTGCTGATTGCACTTTTAAGCCACAGGAATGCTTTGTTGGGCACAGAGCTTTGAAGTGTGCGATGGAAAACACTCATCTGGCAGGGGATGGATTTAACTGATTTTTCCTTCTGTTCCCATGAAAATCCAAGCGCACTTGGAGCTCTGGTGATGGAGAAGCACCTACTCAGCACAAGCCCCTGCCTACCTGTGCTCTGCTCCCCCTGAAACACAAACCAAGGGTGTTTCCCTCTGATCCTCACCCCCACAATACCTGTGTGTACCCAACCCAGGAGCTCTGCTCCTCTGCACAAACTGCAGAGCTGGATCCAAGCACTGATCCCTGGGCCTGAATCCCAGCCTTGAGCCACTCCAGAGGAGGAGGCTCCAGCCTCAAGGACACTTTTGTAGCAAGCACTGGGTATTTTGGTGCAGTTCACACATTCTTGCTGGGTTTAGGGCTGTATTTTCTAATTATCATGTCCGTGTTCAGAACCCTGACAGTCCAAAGGCAGATGGACACGGGCTGGGATTCGGATTCAGAGGAAGGAAGGAAGCAGAGCCACTGGGGACCAGCAGACCTAGAATCTCTCCGTAGCAGCTGATGGCAAAAACCAGCCCTCACGTCAAGTTTGTTCCACTTCTTTCATCTTTAGCATCTCCTGACTCCAGCAGCACTGCTGGCATCTCCCTTCACAGAGCACTTAATGGGATCTGACACTCATTAGGATGCTCTGCTCCACCCTGGGCTCTGGGAACTCTCCCAGGCAGGGAAGAGCAGTGAATGCTGATTCCAGAGCTGAACCAGCAGCTGTGAGCCTGGTCCCACACATGGCAGTGACCCAGCCACCCCTGGGTGCTGGTGTCGTACTGGGAGTGGCAAGGAAGCCTCAGTGGCTGCAGCAGAAGTGACAGTGGCACTGCAGAGCTCAGAACCAGCCACTGGCAAGGGCTGACTCCAGTGGCCATGGTAGGAGAGCAGAGCCCTGCAGCCAAACTGGGGGCTGGAGCTGGTCCAGGCTGCCAGGGAGCATTTGTGTTGTGTGGAGNAGCTGCCTTCCCATGAACCGGGGCAAAGCAGGAACCTCCCCAAAGCAGGGGCACCCCATGGCTCCTGGCTCCCTTTGGGACACACCAGGTATTGATGGCTGCACTCAGGGACCCCACGGGTCTTCTCCAACCTGAGGGATCCTGAGGGATCCTGAGGGATCCTGCCCTTCCACCTGTGGGCAGCTGCCAGCCCCCGGCCATGGCACGGGCAGGGTGGGACCCCAGAGCCCCGGCTGGAGCTCAGGGGAGGGGAGGGAGGAGGAGG
>VXBR01009601.1:59417-111596 GCA_013400215.1 Cisticola juncidis | reverse complement strand
GGACACAGCTCCCACTGAAGGGACACAGCTCCCACTGAAGGGACACAGCTCTCACTGAATGGACACAGCTCCCACTGAAGGGACACAGCTCCCACTGAACAGACACAGCTCCCACTGAACAGACACAGCTCCCACTGACCGTGGTGGGAAGGGCTGGCCCTGGAGGGAGCCGTGCACAGAGCCCCAGCCCTGCTCCAGCCTGCAGCAGGCACGGCTCTAATGCACTCCCAGCCCTGCTCCAGCCTGCAGCAGGCACGGCTCTAATGCACTCCCAGCCTCCCTTTCCCAGGCTCAGACATTCACAGTCTTTAATACGACAGGCTCAGCATAATCTGCACTGGAGGTTTTGCTGTCACAGAAGCAGAGCTGTGCAATGCCCCCATGCCACGTTCATTTGCTGTGATTTCCTGCTTTATCCACAGCTTTTCCCACTAATAGGACACTTGATCAAAGCCCAGAGCAGGACAGGGACTGTGCAGGTGCATTTGCTGCTGTCCCACACCAGACAGGCAGGGCCCTGCCCACTGCACGTCTGTCTCCTGCACCAGAGACACATCCCACATTCGAAATATCGGGAAGGAATTCCTGGCTGGGAGGGTGGGCAGGCCCTGGCACAGGGTGCCCAGAGAAGCTGGGGCTGCCCCTGCCCATGATGTTCAGAGATGAATTTTAAGGTCCCTTCCAAGCCAAACCATTCCAGGACTCAGTGTGAAAATCTGTGTTTTCCATCGGGAGGGAAAGACTGGCTTACAAAGAGAAGGAAAAAAATCAGAGTGAGAGAAGAGAAAAGCACCGAGCTGAAGAGCGTACAGCAGATCCCTGTTGGCTTTGTCAGCGCGACGGGAGAGCCGGGACGACGCTGCCCGTGCCCGTTTCCGTGCTCGTTTCCGTGCCCGTGCCCGTTTCCGTGCCGGTGCCGGTGCCCGTGCCGGTGCTGCCGCCTGCAGGCACCGGCACATCCCGGGCACCGCCGGCACCTCCGGCCCCGGGAGCGCTTCCCAAATTCCGGGCAGACAATTCCTGCAGGCGGGACAGCAGCTCATCTGCCCCGTCCCCAGCAGCACCAGCCCCGGGCTCACCCCCGCCAGGCTCGGGGCTGCTCCATCCCCCTCCGCCCATCCCCTCTCGGCAGGAATCCGCCCCTGCCCGCCCCTGGAATTCCTGCAGAAAACGTGGAAAGGGCATTTCCCACCAGCAATCTGCTCGGAGGCGCTGCCCCCGCCGCTGCCCCCGTGTGCCCCCCCAGCGCAGCCAGGGCGGGCCCTGCAGGGATTGCTGGGCTCGGGAAATTCCTCTGAGCCCCTCCAGCCCGTGCTGCTCCATCACTGCCAGGGCCACCTCTACCCCCTGTCCCCAAGTGCCACATCCAGCGGGCTCTGAAATCCCTGCAGGGATGGGGACTCCAGCCCTGCCCTGGGCATCTGTGCCAGGGCTGGGCAGCATTTCCAGCAGGAAATTCTTCCAAATATCCACCCGGACCTCTCCTGGCCCAGCCTGGGGCCATTCCCTCTCCTCCTGTCCCTGTTCCTGGAGCAGAGCCTGACCCCCCCGGCTGTCCCCTCCTGTCAGGAGCTGTGCAGAGCCACAGGGTCCCCCTGAGCCTCCTTTTCTCCAGGCTGAGCCCCTTCCCAGCTCCCTCGGCCTCTCCTGGGGCTCCATTCCCTTCCCAGCCGCATTCCCTACCCTGGACATGCTCCAGCCCTCGGTGTCCCTGTGTGAGGGCCAGAGCTGTCCCAGGGTTCCAGGTGTCCCTCAGCAGTGCCAGCAGGCGCTGGGTGGCTCCACGCCCCGAGGGCCATCTGGGCTCCCCGGTGCCCAGCTCTCCTCTCCCAGAGCACTCCCACTCCTGTGCCAGCTCCATGGCAGAGCTGGGGAGCTCAGCACGCTTCCCTTCCTCTCTGGAAAAGCCAGCAGCTGACACGTTTTCACCAACACCTCCAGAACGGGCCAGAAATAAAACAGCCTTTCAAAGGCAGCTGAAGAACTGGAACTGCAGCTGCACAGGCCGGGGCTGGGGGGCTCCTCGGCTGCCTGTGGGGCGGGGGAATGCGGCACAGGGAGCCCGGGAGAGCTGCACCCCGCCGGCATCTGATGGAGCCCGCAGGGAATCACAGGATCCCCGGGCTGGGGAAAGACCTCCAAGGTCACCCAGCCCAGGAAGGTGCCTGGAGCAGGACTTGTTCAAACACAGCTCTGCCTGCTTCGCTGAGGCTCTCCTTAAGGACAAATACAACAAAACATAAACTCCTCCACTACTTTTTCATCAGCATTTCCAACCACTCGATGTTTTTCCCGAGAACACTCCCGACGGCTCTCCCCGGGGGAGAGCACCCATCAGAGCACCACGGGATCCCCCGGAGCCGACCCTATCCCACAGAACACACCCCGGGGATGTCACCGACTGTGACAGGACGTGGGAACTCAGACTGCTGCGGAGGGAGAGCCAGCCGAGGGCGCCGGGATGCTGCAGACGGAGCCGGTGCTGCCGGAGGGGGCACTTCACACCCCTGGCTTTGACTCATCCGGGAATAACCGCGACAGCTCGGCCGCCCCTGCGGAGCGCAGTGCCCGGAGCTGCCGGGTCAGCGGCGTGGGCAGAGCCTCCTTCCCTCCTTCCCTCCTTCCCCAGCGGCACCAGCTCAGCCTGCAGCGCACAGACCCGCGGGGACCGTCACTGCCGAGCCCACGGACAGCGATCCCTGCCCCCGGTCCCGCCGGCACCGCCCCACCGGCCCCGGGGCCACAGCCCGCCCTGGTGTCCCTGCTGGGGACAGGAGGCTCCGAGGAACGGGGCTCGGGGTTCTGTGAGGAGCTTACAGGGGGAAACATCCCCTTCTGGGAACTCAAAACCCAGGTGGCAAAAGCCTCTAGAGACGGGACAATCCTGTTCCCCGCCACAAACCACACCCTTCCTGCAGATGCTGAAATTTTACATCATTCAAAAATTCATTTTGAAGAGTCTGGCTGGAAGTGCCATCAGTACACAGAGCCCTGGAGCCGCAGCCAGGCTCTGCCAGGGGAGGCTCAAAGCCTTGTCCTGCCTTGCTGGGGCTGCCAGGCACTGCCAGTGGATGCTGGGCATCCCTGGGCACACAGGTACCTGGATCAGGATTTTAAAGAGTTAAAATTTTGGCCAAGTGTTAGAAGCAATTTATATTGATTAGGATGCATGCTGGGAAAAGCAAAATATAAGTTAATGATTATTAGATGCTTAAAAGATAAGTGAATGATTATTCGAGCTAGATGGTGCATTGCTTGGTATGATGTGCTTGTTTTAAACTGTGTTTATAGAAGGAATTGAATGGACTTGAAGGAAATGAATGAATTTGTCATTATGATGGACCATCATAATGACAAATAGAAACCAATGGAACCATGACCTCCACCTGGACTCGATGCCAATTATCAGGAAGCAGGAGGGGTTGGGTAGTGCCAAAAGGTCCTGAAGTCGTGCCAGCAGCAAGAAGGTGGAAAGGTCATTGTGATGAAGACTTCTCTGACTTCATCCTTCAAGACCACTGATCCAATTCGAGAGAAGAATTGCTCATTGTGAAGGATTTTTAACCTCATTTTAATACAAAGCAGGGAGCAGGTGGTGCAGGATGATGCACATGTATAATGCATTATGCATTTTGTGTGTGTAAGACTTTGGGAAATAGAGGGCAAAGAGCCTTGGAATTCGCGGGCAGGACTTTAGGAGATGACTTGATTTCAATGTTGATTTCCAACATTGAAAATAAACAAATAAGTTTCTAACAGCTAATTAAAAGCTATTAGAAAAACAAAAAGGGTCTTTGTCCGTGATCTTATGGGTTTTTCAGGGTCTTTCCCGGTGATGTGATGGTTTTAGGGCCCCCTACCTACGACGGTGAGCACGTCCTTGTCGATGTCGGCGCGGATGTAGATGCGGCCGCGGCGCTCCGTGTGGTCGGTCCCGCACAGGCTGGGCACGTTCATCACGCAGCGCTTGTGCACGTTCATCATGCAGGCTGCGACAGGAGGGGACACTCAGCACCGCGCGGGCTCTCGGAGGGGACACTCAGCACCGCCCGGGGCTCTCGGGAGGGGACAGGGACAGCCCGCCCGCGCTTTAACCCGGCTGCTGGGAGGGGCTCTGGGGGAGCACAGGGCAAATGGATCCTCGGGGCAGCCGGAGATCCGCAGAGCCTGGAACCCACTGCCCGCAGCTCCGGGTCCTGCCTGAGACACCCCGGGGCTCCGGGCCCTGCTTAAACTGCTGGAGTTCATTAAAATTCTCATCCATCACTCCCAGGGTCCTCAGCTGCCAAAAAGGGGCATTAAAAATTACCCGTGTATCTGTATACACACAGAGAGGATACAGATCCATCTATATATAAAGATAAATGTATCTGCATTTACATTTTAAAGCAGATCACTTCCCTTGGCAAGATTCCCAAGGTTCTAAGGAATTTGCTGTTCCCAGACAGCCGAGCTTCCCCATCCCTGAGCAAGGAGCAGCCAAGCGCCGGCACACGCCGCCTGTCCCAGTCCCCTTAAATAGGAACATTCGGGACTAACTTGGAAAATCACCGATCCCATCCTTTCCCTCCGCTCCCACCGCCCGTTTTCTCCGCCCCGCCGGAGAGGGGAGAAAGAGAGAGGAGAGAGAGAGGAGAGAGGAGAGGAAAGGGAGAGGAGAGGCGGCGGCGCCGCACGGCCACAGGGTGTCACTCGGAGCCAGCGCTGCAGAGCGGGCTTGAGGAGCGGCGACGCCGCAAGGATGCTGCGGGGGGCGTGGGGGGATGCAGGGGAGGATGCGGAGGGCGAACGCTGCAGGGGATGCGGCTGTGGGGGAGCTCCTGGAGAGGGAGTTTGGGGGATGAGGGAGTTTGGGGGATGCTGCTGCAGCGGGCGGTGTAGGGATGCCGTACAAAGGGGTGTAGGGGATGCTGCTGCAGAGGGATGCAGGGAGGTTCCCCCACCCCACGACCTTCCCCTCCCCTCTCCCTGCAGCAGCCCCGGGGACTCCCCACGCCGGGTGAGGAGGTGCCCACTCGTGCCCCTCGGGCTCTCAGAGCCCTGCAGCTGCACACCGCTGGCAGAGGGCACAGGCTCCTGGCTGCAGCCCAGGGCCCGGGGGGGCCTGAGCTCTCCCTGGGGTGCCTGAGTCCCTCCCTGGGATGCTTGAGCCCTTCCTGGGGTGCCTGAGCCCTCCCTGAGGTGCCTGTGTCCTCCCCGGGGTGCAGCCAGAGCCACCCTGCCATCAGTCACTTACTGTCACATTTCATGCCCTGGTGAATGAGCCCGTACAGCAAGGAGCCGCAGTGGTCACAGAAGGTGGGGCTGGAGTACGTGTGGATTTTAAATTTGTGTTTGCTCCTGGGATCCTGGGAGGAAAAGAAAGGCCAAAGGTTATAAACCTGCATCAAATGTTGGCAAGGCACCCCTGCTCTTCCCATTCCGAGGGCCAGCTGGCTCCAGGGGCTGCTAATGGACTTCAGGCAAGTGCCACCGGCCGTGGGGACCTCTTCCAGCAGCCACCAGGATCCAGCTTTGTTCCTCTCCATCTGTGTTGCCATAACAATGGGAAGGCAATGCACTGGCTTGGCTGGGGATTCACTGTTTTTCAATAACTCAGTCTTGGCATGGAAAACACCAGGTGAGATTGGTAGGTACGAAGCAACAGAAGGGCTGGACACTGCCCAACTTCCACACAAAGCAGGAAAAGCCACCCATGACTCCATCTATATTAAGGCTGCCTAGGAAACATCTCCTGTGCTCTGGTGCCAGCCCTCCCCTCACACTCCCAGGCATTCAAGCTGCTTAGGGGATTCTTCAGTATTCTGAGCTTTCTCAAAAGCAGGGGCAGATTTTTGCCCAGCAGCAGAGGGTGCAGAGCCAGCAGAGCCCAGTTTATCCCTTTATCCCTTGTGAAGTGCTGGGCTCCAGCAAGGGTCAGCAGGAGTTAGAGCCAGACAAACCCAAATCATGGAACCTCAGAATGGGTTGAAAGGGACCCTAAAGCCCACCCAGTGCCACCCCTGCCATGGCAGGGACACCTCCCACTGTCCCAGTCTGCTCCAAGCCCTGTCCAGCCTGGCCTTGGGCACTGCCAGGGATGCAGGGGCAGCCACAGCTGCTCTGGGCACCTGTGCCAGGGAAAACTTCCAGAAGAAAAAACTTCTCCACGAGGAGACAGAACCAAGCAGAGGAACAGAGCTGGGGCAGAGAAGGGTTTGGCATTTCTTGGCACGTTCCATGCAAGAGAGGACAATTCTGGGAGCTGAGGGGAGCCTGGAGCAGCAGGGCTGGGCAGAGGCAGCGCTGGGGCTCTCCCGGGAGCAGCACAGGCACGGGGAAGGTTCTGGCACGAGCAGCTTGATTTCATCTCAGGTTAATTGCTTAAGGGTTGGGGATGAGGCTCAGCCCCAGCTCTGTCATTCGAGCTGAGCAGCTTTTTAATGGCCTGGAAGGCTGCCCAGGCATTAGCAAAGACACCTTTTCAGGGCACTGTGAGCGGAGTAAATAAATAAAGAGTGGAATCAGAAGCGAGCTATAACATCACCGCCAATACATTCCACCCCCCTGAAATTAATTTCCCAGAACTGTTGCATTGGAGCTTCCAGCTGCATTAATCACCAACATTCTGCATTACTGCTCAGCACCACAGATAACCCCAGTGGCACCCAGGAGGGGAAAACCAGCAGAGCTTCCCTTCACTGGGTCTGTGCCATGCCAGACTTCAGCCAAGGCACTGACACTGGAAATATCTCACATTTTACCCCATGGAAACTGCCCCCAGCACAGCTCCCAGCACAGCTCCCAGCAGGGCTCCCGCTGGCAGAGTGGCACAGAGAGCCTGAGGGGACAAGGGGTCACAATCAACCTGCCTTGTGGACACCCCAGGCAGTCGGGTCTGCAATGCCTCCCTAGGTCTGGTGTTTTGCATTCCTCAGACATTTGTGAGACAGCAGAGAAATTAGGCCTGGATTTTAGGCTAGAACAGGAGGCAGGGGGAGTTCCCCCCTCCTGAAACTCGGGGCAGGCAGCCAAGAGGCAGCCAGGACTCAGCCCTGGGATGGTCTGGAAAGTTCCAGCCCAAACCATGCTGTGGTCCTGATGCCCCTGCCAGTGTCCTGGGAGAGAGGAGGTCTCTGGCTGCCCTGGCATCCTGCAGAGCCCCCTGGCACAGCTCCAGCTTCCCTGGGCAGGAGAAGGGGCAGGGGACAGGGGGGCAGCTCTGGGAGAAGCTGCGTGGCACAGCAGGGATCGCCCCCAGCGCTGCTGCCTTCCCTTCCACACACAGATATTCCTCCTCAGGCAGGGAAAGCGTCAGTCATTCATAAAAAACAAGCTCTGTGCAAAAGGAGACGACTCCCACTTCATGCCAAGGATGCTGGATTCCCCCTGGAATCCCGAGTTCCAGGACTGGAAAAGCAAAGTGCCAGAGCAGGGTGGGCTCCCCAGGGCAGCACCCGTGCCCAGAGCAGGATTCACTCCTGCTCCATCCCTGCCCAGGGGTCACACCCAGAGGGGCAGGAGGGGATGGAGCAGCCGGGCCGGCAGAGGAGGAGCTGGGCTGTGCCTGAGGTGGCTCTGTCACCTTGGGCAGCCCCGGGCAGTGCCAGGAGCCCGCAGTCCTGGGGATGGCTCCTGAGCANNTTTCCCTTTTCCCTTTTCCCTTTTTTCCCCTTTTCCCTTTTCCCTTTTTTTCCCCTTTCCCCTTTTCCCTTTCCCATTTTCCTTCCCTCAGAGCCAGCCCCTCTGCAGCCAGGGGTGCCACCCTGGGCAGGGGCTGGGACCCTGGGGAGGGGCAGCAGCTGCTTTGTCTCTGAGCTGTGCCCTGCNTTAATCACCAACATTCTGCATTACTGCTCAGCACCACAGATAACCCCAGTGGCACCCAGGAGGGGAAAACCAGCAGAGCTTCCCTTCACTGGGTCTGTGCCATGCCAGACTTCAGCCAAGGCACTGACACTGGAAATATCTCACATTTTACCCCATGGAAACTGCCCCCAGCACAGCTCCCAGCACAGCTCCCAGCAGGGCTCCCGCTGGCAGAGTGGCACAGAGAGCCTGAGGGGACAAGGGGTCACAATCAACCTGCCTTGTGGACACCCCAGGCAGTCGGGTCTGCAATGCCTCCCTAGGTCTGGTGTTTTGCATTCCTCAGACATTTGTGAGACAGCAGAGAAATTAGGCCTGGATTTTAGGCTAGAACAGGAGGCAGGGGGAGTTCCCCCCTCCTGAAACTCGGGGCAGGCAGCCAAGAGGCAGCCAGGACTCAGCCCTGGGATGGTCTGGAAAGTTCCAGCCCAAACCATGCTGTGGTCCTGATGCCCCTGCCAGTGTCCTGGGAGAGAGGAGGTCTCTGGCTGCCCTGGCATCCTGCAGAGCCCCTGGCACAGCTCCAGCTTCCCTGGGCAGGAGAAGGGGCAGGGGACAGGGGGGCAGCTCTGGGAGAAGCTGCGTGGCACAGCAGGGATCGCCCCCAGCGCTGCTGCCTTCCCTTCCACACACAGATATTCCTCCTCAGGCAGGGAAAGCGTCAGTCATTCATAAAAAACAAGCTCTGTGCAAAAGGAGACGACTCCCACTTCATGCCAAGGATGCTGGATTCCCCCTGGAATCCCGAGTTCCAGGACTGGAAAAGCAAAGTGCCAGAGCAGGGTGGGCTCCCCAGGGCAGCACCCGTGCCCAGAGCAGGATTCACTCCTGCTCCATCCCTGCCCAGGGGTCACACCCAGAGGGGCAGGAGGGGATGGAGCAGCCGGGCCGGCAGAGGAGGAGCTGGGCTGTGCCTGAGGGGGCTCTGTCACCTTGGGCAGCCCCGGGCAGTGCCAGGAGCCCGCAGTCCTGGGGATGGCTCCTGAGCAGGGCTGCAGTTGCTGCACAGGGACTATTTTTGTACCCTGGAGACAGGACTGACGAGAACACTGCGTATGCAGATGCTGAGACTTAAAACTAGAATGGTTAAAAAGAAGTTTGCCAAGAAAAGAAAAGGCTCTTCTCCTCCCCCACCAGCGCTGAGCCAGCCTGAAGAAGGGGGCAGGAACAGCTTTGGAGCAGAGCTGGAAAATGCCATGAGAGAGCCAGTGCATGGCAAGGNAGCAGCTGCTGTGGCTCTGAGCTGTGCCCTGCTGCACCCACCCAGCAGAGGTGGCAGAACCCACCTGGCTTCTGCAGCCCAGGGCACCAGCAGGTTTCTAGTCTGACACGAGCCAGTGCAATATCCCATCCCTGACTGATTGTATTTGAAGTTTCTCCCTTTTCCTTGAAAAAATCCTCCCTGTGCGGGTGGGCAGGCCCTGGCACAGGGTGCCCAGCGAAGCTGTGGCTGCCCCATCCCTGGGAGGGTCCCAGGCCAGGCTGGACAGGGCTAGGGACAGTGGAAGGTGTCCCTGCCACCAATCTCCCAGATTTGGAACTCCAAATCTCCCACAGCAGAGCCTCAGGAAGGGGCAGGAAAGACCCACATCAGCAGCCAAGGGTGTTTGAAACCTCTGCACTCACATTTGCTGCATTTGACAGAACACAGAGCGCTGCCTTCAAGATTAGAGGCTGCTGCCTTCCCTGTCTCATTGCAAAGAAAGCTTTAAATTATCTCTGCTGAAGAAGAATTAGCACAGTTCATGTGAAGAGACCGCTTTAAAGTGAATTTCATAGTGATTTAAACAGCTAAATAGCAAATACGACTCAGCCAGAGCTTACTGCCTGCACTCAACAAACCCTGGCAGGGACACAAACCCCAAACCTCGCGTTTGAGTCCCACATTTCCCTGTGGAAAATCCCCTGGGTACGCACGAGGAACTGTTCCCAAACAGGAGAGAGGGTGGTGGGGCTTTGTGTCACTGGGAAGAGCCACAAAAATCACAGACAGCGCCCAGGGCAGGGCACACACCACAGGGAAACCAGGTCCTGTTTCCTGGGACTTGGTGGCCTCTGAAGTCCCTGCCCACCGAGAGCAGCCTGTGATTCCACGGTTCTGGAGCATCCTTTGTCCCTCCTCCCGGGCAGCCTGTCCCAGCCTGTCCCCCTGGGCGCAGTGACATTGCTGCCCCGGGGGTGACAGCAGCACCGCTGCCCTGCAGCCACAGAGCTCCGGAGCACCGGGCCGAGGGGATGAGGCAGAGGAGGAGGAGAGAGCTCAGGGGATGGGGCAGAGGAGCAGAGAGCTCAGGGGATGGGGCAGAGAGCTCAGGGGATGGGGCAGAGAGCTCAGGGGATGGGGCAGAGAGCTCAGGGGATGGGGCAGAGAGCTCAGGGGATGGGGCAGAGAGCTCAGGGGATGGGGCAGAGAGCTCAGGGGATGGGGCAGAGAGCTCAGGGGATGGGGCAGAGAGCTCAGGGGATGGGGCAGAGAGCTCAGGGGATGGGGCAGAGAGCTCAGGGGATGGGGCAGAGAGCTCAGGGGATGGGGCAGAGAGCTCAGGGGATGGGGCAGAGAGCTCAGGGGATGGGGCAGAGAGCTCAGGGGATGGGGCAGAGAGCTCAGGGGATGGGGCAGAGAGCTCAGGGGATGGGGCAGAGAGCTCAGGGGATGGGGCAGAGAGCTCAGGGGATGGGGCAGAGAGCTCAGGGGATGGGGCAGAGAGCTCAGGGGATGGGGCAGAGAGCTCAGGGGATGGGGCAGAGAGCTCAGGGGATGGGGCAGAGAGCTCAGGGGATGGGGCAGAGAGCTCAGGGGATGGGGCAGAGAGCTCAGGGGATGGGGCAGAGAGCTCAGGGGATGGGGCAGAGAGCTCAGGGGATGGGGCAGAGAGCTCAGGGGAAGGGGCAGCAGGAGGCGGCAGCTCCCGGGGATGGAGCCGCAGCAGACGCGGCCGCGGGCTCCGCGCTGAGGCTGCTCCGTGTCAAACACAGCCTGCCCCGGCAGCTCCCCGCCAGTAAATCCATTTTTATTGACAGAAGATCTCATCCTCTCGTCAGACAACTGCAGAGGGATACGGATGAGAGTTGTTCTTCTCTGGCTGCTGCTGCCAGCACCAAATAAAACTCTCCCTTCCCCAGCAGCAGAAACAAGCCGAGCTCAGCTGCTCTCCCGGAGCAGCGTTTGCATCTCCACACCCTTCAGACACGTTTGGTAACTCACACATGGCACGGGAATCATTTCACTGCCCCTTCAGGAGAGCGGGGCTCCCACAGCACCTTCCCTGCAGCCCCAGGGACTGGCACAGCACAGAGACCCCCGAAACTCCTCCCTCCTGCAGGTGCCACCGGGTGGGCACAGCTGCACCCACCTCATCCCATCCCCTCCCAGAGAGGCACAGACCCAGTGCAGCCCTGGCCCTGCAGAGCCAGGAAGGGCACGGACCCGCTCCAGCCCCTCCGGGCAGGGCTGCCTCTGCTCTGGGGTCAGGGGGTCCCTGCCCACCCCCAGGCAGGGCAGAGCTCTCAGTGCCAGGGAGGAAGAGCAGGAGGAAGGGCCAGGCCCTGGAGGGGCCGGGCAGGCGCCAGAAGGTTCTGGGAGGGAGCGAGGCAGAGACATCTTCATCCCACGGGAGCTGCCAGGGCCAGCAGGTGCCCCGTGCCAGGGCAGATGGCACAGCACGAGAGCTGCAGAAGTTAATTAGCAGGACAGCAGAAAGCAGCGAGCTGTAGGAAGGCTGGGAGGATTTGCCAAAGCGCCGGCCAGGGCAGCCCAAAGGAGCTGCGGGCAGGGAGGGGGTCCCGAGCTCAGAGCCAGCTCCGGGTGAGAGGGGGCCTGGGGGCACGGCCTGGAGCCCTTCCCATGGAGAAATCCTTCCTGAAATCCTTCCTGAAATCCCTCCTGAAATCCCTCCTGAAATCCCTCCTGAAATCCCTCCTGAAACCCCTCCTGAAACCCTCTCCCCAAGCCACAACATTTACACACCAACTTGAAATGTAGCTACACTGGCCCGTTACCTTCCCACAGCAACTCTGATATTTATTAACACATCCTGATTAGATGACCTTTAACAGGATCATGCAAAGAAGGTCATTTTAATGATTATTTTGTCTACAATTTAAATAATTATGCATTCTACTAATAGCTCCAGCTATAATTAGGTTTGCCAACTGGAATATATTTACACAGGCTGACTCTGGGTCCTGGAGACCTCGCTGTGGGTCAGACACTGCTGTGGGTCAGACACTGCTGTGGGTCAGACAAACACTACTGTGGGTCAGACACTGCTGTGGGTCAGTCACACACTGGTTTTTGGGGGGACCTAACCCCTAACCCTAACCCCTACCCCTCACCCTAACTAACCACTGGTCAGTCACTCCAGCCCAGTGGTCACTCCAGCTTTGGCTCCTGCCAAGGAGAGGCAGGAGTGCCCGAGCTGGGAGTGAGGAGCAGCAGAGCTGAGCCTGGGGATGCCCCTCTGCCCATCTCAGATTTGTCCCTTCAGGAGGGGCCCCATGCACACAGGACATCAGGGTGGGACACAAGTCCTGCCATGCCTGCAGAGCCGTGCAGTACAAACACAGCACCAGCAGCTCCAGCTTCATTCCCTGCTGCAAGAAGCAATTAATCTTTCATTTTTCCTGCTTGGAGACGCTATCATGTGTAATTAGTCCTCTCTCCCAGATGGAAGCTCCTGCTCGGCAGCCTTGGCAAGGTTAAACACACAGCCACGCTCTGGCTCTCCTCAAGGAGGTTCAGACACAGCCAGATCAAACAGAAACAGCCCAAAGTGGGAGCACTCAGCAGTGACACAGGCTCTGACATTTCTCTGGGCCCCAGGGATTCTGCTCTGCTCCCCAGGGGTGCAGCACCAGCTCCCCCCAGTTCTCTCTGTGTGCAGCAGCCTCATCCCTGCTGCACCTCTGCACCCCTGAGCTGCAGCTCAGAGTTCTGCCTCAGAATTAGAATTACCCAAGTGTTAGAATGTAAACATTTGGGCAGACCATAAGCACTGCACAGGTACAGGTGATTTTCTCAGTTCTCCAGCACTATGAACACACACAGATCAAGGAGCAGAATTAGAAGATATTTTTCTTCTGGCACATTTTTTTCCCTGGGCTCCAGGTCCAGGCCACAGGGAGGAGCAGCTCTGGGATCCCAGCTGGCAGCAAAGCCCCAGCCCAGGCTGCAGCATCCCTGCCCTGCTGGGCTCCCTGCACGGCTCCTTCCCTCTCAGCTCAGCAGCACCACGGGCCCAGTGCAGGGAGAACCCACGGCCAGGTTTGGCACCTGCAATAAATCAAACTCCTTTCTGTGGGATTCACTGGAGATTTGTATGCATGGAAGAGCTGCCAGCTTGTGCCCAGCTGCAGGAGCACATCCCTGGAAGCAGCACAGCCCTGGAAGCAGCACAGCCCTGGAAGCAGCACAGCCCTGGAAGCAGCACAGCCCTGGAAGCAGCACAGCCCTGGAAGCAGCACAGCCTGATGGCACCAGGGCTGCCCCAGCCCAGCTCTGCATTCCCTCCGTGGCTCTCAGCAGCCCCGGGGCAGAGGGAGGCTCTGGATTTCCATCCAAAGCAAACCCTGGCTCATTCCTGAGGCCAGCAAGGCATTGCTGTGTGCTGGAGTAGCTCTTCCTCTCCTGATTCAAAGCTCCTCAAGGATGATGTGATTATATAATTACAAATATGATATATTATAGATATAATTATGCTGCTGTAAGAGCAAACTGACAGTGCAGGAGGAAGGAAGCCTGCCCTGCCTGCATCCCCCAGTGACACCCCCGAGTCAGACAGGCAGGGGACAGACCCAAAGGGCTCTGGCAGCCTTTGCTGAAGAGAAAAAAATAGAAAAAATAATAAAAAATAAAAGAGAACAACAACAACAACAACAACAAAAAAAAAAAAGCTATAAAAGGGCCATTTTCTCCCTGCCTTAGTCCCAAGACCTGCATTCCATCTTCATTTTCTGAAGTTATGTGTTAAAAGATTATTTACCAGTGCTGGGCAGCTGCTCCCTGCCTGCTGCCTGTGCCTGGTGCTGATGCTCCCCAGGGACAGCAGTGACAGGGATGGGGCCGAGGGGCTTTACCCAGCCCTGCTCGGGGTGGGCTCTGTCAAATCCATGACAATTTGATCCAGACCCTTTCCCTTCCAGAGGCTGCCCAGGGTCACCCAGGGCCGCTGCAGAGACAGCTGGGACCTGCCTGCCCCGGGCACTGCTGTGCCAGGGCTGTGCAGGCACCACAGGAGGGGAAACAGCCCCAGAGCAAACCAGCCCATTGCTGAGAGCCTCAGCCCGAGCCCTCTGCCCTGGCACAGGGCACAGGGCACAGCACAGGGCACAGGGCACAGGGCACAGCCCCAGAGCAACCCCTGCCCACTGCTGAGAGCCTCAGCCCGAGCCCTCTGCCCTGGCACAGGGCACAGGGCACAGCACAGGGCACAGCCCCAGCCCTGGCACAGCCCCCACCCCTGGCACAGCCCCCAGCCCCTCTGCCCCTGGCATAGCCCCCAGCCCTGGCACAGCCCCCAGCCCCTCTGCCCCTGGCATAGCCCCCAGCCCTGGCACAGCCCCCAGCCCCTCCGGGGAGGGTGCCCACCAGGCTGTTGAGCCTCCACCTTCAGCCTGTTTTGCCGCCTGCTCCCACCACTTCTATTTTTAAGGGTGGGAGCTGTGGTGCTGTCGTTTCCCCAATTTGAGCTCCTCTCTCCCAGCAGTTCCCCAAATTAGGAGTTTCCACAGCACAGAACCTGCCAGACGGGCCTGAGTGGTGCTGGCAGAGCCCAGCTCCGCTGCCCAGCCAGGGCAGCCCCTGGAAATAAAATCCTGGGGGAAATGAGGATGGGGGCTTAGCTAGCGTGTGTTTGGGAGGATTTCTGACACCAGGGATAGGAGGACACTGGGGCAAGGCTGCAGGCTCAGCCCCAAAGGGAAATCTCTGCCTCCCCACGTGTTCCCTCTGCTCTGCTGAGCACAATTATTGGGTGGTTTGAGTGTTTTAAGTATCCCAAAAACCTATGAGAGTCCCCACAACTCCAGAATCCCAGTCCCTGAAGGGATTTGAAAGCCATGTGAACATGGCACGTGGGGATGTGGGGTGGTGGTGACCTTGGAAGTGGGGAATGGTTGGACTTGAGGATTCTTAGAGGCTTTTCCAGCCTAAACTGTGCCATAAACTAGAGGTGCTTGTGAGACAACAGCCTGGGAGTGCTGGGGCAGCTGGAGGAGCCCTCCTGCAGGTGCCCAGTGAGCCCCACCCTGTGCCGGGCACTGCCCTGTGCTGGGCACTGCCCCGTGCTGGGCACTGCCCCACAGCAGCTCTGTACTTACATCCGAGGCAGGGCCCTTGTCGGCGCCGGGGCAGGAGAAGGTGACGAACTCATGGCACCTCTTGTGCACCACGAAGCAGCAAACTGCAGAGAGAACACAGGGACAGGGTCAGGGACACAGTGCTGGCACCACAGAGCCAGGGGTGACACCAAAGCCCTGCAGTGTCACAATCCTGAGCGGCCCCGCGAGGTTTGTCAGGCTGAGGATCTTTACAGCTCACAGAATATCCCCGAGCAGAGCAGGCATTTGGGGAAAACTGGGCAGAACAGAGTGCTGGGTGAGCGTCAGAGGAGGGCTGGGAACGCTTCTGCTGCTCTGAGCTCACTGCACTCGTGGCACCGCGCTGAGGGCACCGCCGGGAATAAAGAGGGAGAATCTGGCGCTCGGGGGATCTGAGCTGAAAAGTGCATGTGGCCAAAAATGGAAGATTGTACCCAAGGGAACAGGTGGGCAATTTTCCTCCCACAGCTCAGCTTTTCTTCAGCATCTCCCAGCCTCCGTTTGCCAGACCAGGAGACGCACATCATCCTCCCCTCACACACGTCAGTGCCAGCCGGGCATCCTGGGAGGGCGCAGGGAAATCAATCCCCAGTGCCCCTGCCCAGACTGCCCAGCAGAATGTCCAGAGCTGAACCCCCCTCCCCTGAGCCCCAACCCTTCCAGCAGGTGCCAGCCTGAAGCTGCCAGGGCAGTTTCTGCAGTTTGTGCAGTCAAAGCTCTCTATTCCAAGGCTGATTTATTTTCCAAATGCCAAATAAGCACCTCACCCTCGGTGACAGACCTTAAAGAATCAATTGTCACTGTGGGTGACAAACTGATGGCCCAGACCCTCCTCCAGGAGTCTCAGCCCCCCTGACCCTGCAGCTGGAGGTGGCAGCACTGCTGGGGCTCCCCAGGGGAACAGAGGCACAACTGGGCAGCCCGTGTCACCTCTGTCACCTCCTGGGGCCAGCTCTGGCCACTTGCCCTCTGCACCCACATCCCAGGGGTGCTCAGGTCCCATGTCCCATCCCACAGGGTGAGACCTCAGCTCCCAGAGGCCCCAGGGAGCCCAGGCAGGAACGGAGTGCAGGGAACAAGCCCTGGTCCTGAGGGGAGCCTGGGCACCCCACCCTGCCCTGCACCACGGCTCTCCCATCCACCACAGCCTGTCCCAAGGGCTGCAGCTACACTCAATAAAAGCCCCTGGAAGATGAGGAGCAGGGAGTGAGGTTTGAGACAGAGCACAGAAACCAAACTGAGCTGTGCAAGAGCGGTGCAAGCTCCAGGTGCAGCAACAGGGGACCTTTCCTAAGGAACAAGGAAAAGGCAAGTGACACTGGCCATGAACTTCACAACCCCCTCTTTATGCCCTGCTACGTGCAGCTGTAAATTCATTTTCCTTTTCACATTTTCCATTGTGAACAAAAACAAACCCAGAAGGTTTTAGAGGCAGAACAGCTGCCAAGAGCTCTCTCCTTGCAGGACCTCTCACTTGCTTTTCTGAGTCAAACAAACAAACATTTTCTTGAAAGCATTGCTCACCATTTCTGTCATTTGTATATGGAGACAGAAGCATCTGGGAAGCAGGAAGGAAGAAATTAGAGCTCTATTAGCAGGGGTTTCTCCTGAAGTGTGTGTACAAACTCAGCCAGCCCCGTGACTGCCCAGAGCCTGGGCTGTGCTCCCCAGAGGGGCTGGGACCCTCCAGCTCAGCAGAGGAAAGCAGGGTGCCACCAGGCTGAACCCACCATGGAATGGTTTGGGTGGGAAGGGACCCTAAAGGACATCCCTGGGAGTGCCCAAGGCCAGGCTGGACAGGGCTTGGAACAACCTGGGGCAGTGGGAGGTGTCCCTGCCCAGGGCAAGGGTGGCACTGGGTGGGCTTTACAATCCCTCCTCACCCAAACCATTCCAAGATTCTGTGATTCTAACCCATGGAAGGACAATCCACTGGAAGGTGGGTGAGCAGAACTCTTCCCTGCACATCCAAGGGCAAGCAGAGTCCTCTGCCCCCAGCACTGGGGCTTTGCACCCACAGCTTCCCAGGAGGCTGCACGAGCCTCAGGAGGATTCACTGGAACATTTCCTGTGCCCAGGTGGGTGCTCCATCCATACAAAGGGAATTAGGGCTGGAGAATGGCTCAGGAGCAGGATCCCAGCTCTCCTGCCCCAGCTCCTGGGTGTGCCCTGCCCAGTGGATGTGAGGAGGCTGCAGAGCTGTTCCCAGTGCTGTGCCCTCCTGCTGCCATCCCACTCCAGCAGCCTCAGCCCGAGTCTGTGCCCTCCTGCTGCCATCCCACTCCAGCAGCCTCAGCCCAAGTCTCTGTCAGTTTAGAAACCCCAGCACGAGCAGCAGCTCTCCCAGGTTGCTAATTAGACAGTTAATTTGTAAATCTTATTATTTGGGTAATAAAGTTATCAAATCCCACTGGTTGGCTACAAACATTCCAAGTCATTTGTACACAACAAGGATGAAAGATTAACAATCCCTCCTCACCACTGCAGGAATTTCCTGGATTTCCAGGATTTCCTGGCCCTAAACTCTCCTTCAGGGCCAGCTCCATTGCAGGGCCCTGGGGACACGTCCCTGTCCTGGGAGAAGGGAAGGACACAAACCCTGTGGAAGGCAGGAGGCAGAGCCCCAGCCCAGCAACTTTCCACAGCCTCAGGGGATTTGCTGGAACATTTTTCACAGCAGCCCCAGCACAGTGTCTCAGACCTGAAAAGATTTGCACCAAAACATCAGGGCAAGATCCCTCTGTTCCCTGGGATCCTGACACAGTCCTGGGAAGAAAGATCTCCTGGGAGCTTGGGCTTGAGAGCTATGAAACCACAGCAGCAGCAGGGCATTCTGAAACCCTAGGAAATGTCTCATTGTGGAGGATGAAAAGAGAGAAAATGCTAGAAAATGCTAACACAGTATCGCTTAAATATATATATATATATATACACAGAGAGAAAGGCGTCTTGGCTTAAACAACTGCTCAAAAACCCTCCAGAAAAACCATGGAGCAGTTTCCCTGCTGATTCCCTCCTGATTCCAGGAGCTGCCAATCAGTGAAACCACATCAGGACGTGTTCCAGGCGTTTGAAGGCTGCAGAACACACGTCTGGCTGCAGCTCCAGAGTGGGAAGGGTCCTTGGGAAGGACCTGCAGGGCAGCCCAGCAGAGCTGCCCCAGCCCCGGCAGGCTCAGGGGGTTCCCGGGATGCAGGACAGGCTGCAGAATTCCAGCTTCAGCAGCAGCCTGGGGCTGCGAGCACAGGGCTGCCTGCAGGCTTTGGAACTGCACTGCAAATCCCTGCAGCAGGAGCTGCAGATTCCAGCAGCAGCAGCAGCAGCAGCAGAGCTGTGGCTCCAGCAGCTGCTGATCCCGGAGCAGCATTCCCAGCCCAGCCCTGGGGCTCCCTGCTCCCGCAGGGCGTTCCCTCCTCCCTGCTCTCAGCATCTGAACGAGCTCGGGAGGTTTCCCTGCCTGCCTCACCTGCCTCTCTCCTCTCCCCTCACACGCTCGGGCACTTTGCCCAAAGATAACACAGATTTGCTCTCAGAATACCAAATCCCTCCTAGGCCAGGGTTTCTCCCAGGAAAAGCCCTTCACCAAAGCTTTAAGCTCCTTGTGCAGGCACCAGGCTGCCCTGGGAGCCAGCACAAGCACAGGTATTCCCAGGAATGTCAAAGCCCAGCTCCAGCCAGCCTTCCCCTGGCAGAGTCCAGAGGCTGCTGAGCCCATCCCGAGGAGCACGGACCCGTGGCACCCCTGGCACACGGAGGGGCAGGGCTGGCTCGGGGTGACAAATGCCCCGTGCCCCCAGCCTGGCACACGGGGTGGGACCAGCCCAGCTGCCACACGGAACGTGCTGAGCCCCAGGAAGGCACCCAGCCCTCCCTGAGCCCTGCAGGCTCCCTGCAGGAGCAGCCCTGCCTGGCAGCCCACGGAGCAGCCCTGCTGCCACTTGAGCTCCATTTGTTGCTCTAATTTCATTGCATGAACTCCTTGTCCCGATGTTCTGAGGAAGGGAATAATCGATTTCCCCGAGCCCTTTGTGAGATGAATAATTCAGGGATGTCACCTCTGGGGCCTCCTGAGCCCACCCCTTCCCAGAACACACATTCCCACCGCAGGGAAGCCTTTGTTCCCCTCCGCCAGGCCAGGGAGGGGTCTGGAAGTACCAGGAACAGTCTCGGATACAGCGTGTCAAGGGAGACAGATGGAGAGTTAACCGAGACAGAAGAAGGTTCAAGCAAGATTCATCTGAAAATCAAAGCCAGGGAGGGGTTCAGCCATCCCCAGGGAGCTGACAGAGCTAAGCTTTGGCAGATGGCTCCAATATCAGGGAAGCTCAAAGATTATTTCGAGCATATCTCAGTGTGTGGCTGCTCCCTTCCAACCTGTGGATATTCTCGTTTGGATAACGTCTCCGCTTCCCGACCAACAACAGCTTTAGGAAACAGCTTGGAATTCAGATTAGCAAAGCTGAAGGAAACAAAATAACACCAAAAAAGAGAGAAAATGACTTTTTAAGAGAGCTTTGTGCTGCTCCACCTACGCCGGGCAAACCCCCGGGGGCAGAGGCACCAGCCTGGCCCCGGTGAGGGACTGAAACGTGCCCCAGCCAGAGCTGCCCACGAGTTTCCATTCCCTGCTAAAAATCACACTCACGACATCAAACAGAGGCACTGAAGCATGGTAATCATAAAATAAGGGGAAAGAAGGGCTCCAGGAGGGGAAGTCCTGAATTTCTGACAGCGCTTTACAGCTTTTAATCACTTAGAGCACGCAGAGAGAGAAGCTGAGCTAAAATTTGCACTCTTTGGATTTAATCCCCAGCTTTGGTTAAAAGCTTTCTGGGGTTCTTACAGCATAACAATCTTCAGCTCCTCAGACTTCAGCGGTTTTCCCTCTGTCAGCTCCAGAGGGAGACAGTAAAGGCAGCTGTGATCCACGGGGATTTCTGGACAGCACCAGGAACAGCTCCAGGGGCGGGGATGTCCCGGGCAGCTCCGGGCTCTGCTCAGGGACACCAGGAGCCCTCCCTGGGTCTGTGTCTGCCCCACCACAGCACAGCAGCCCCCAGGAACCAGGAGAAAACCCTGTCCCCTGGGAGACCCTGGGATTCTGCTGGTCTGCCCCGCTGGGCACTGGGATGAGCAGGGAGGAGAAGGGAGGGGACAGAGGCCACTGGGAGCCAGGAGAGGAGGAGAAGCCTCTGATCCCACCCGAGGATGAGGAGGGTGCAGGGGTAAGGAGGTGAAAAGGCCTTTCTGCCTGGTTTGGGTTTTTACAGAAGAGAAAAGAAGAGACTTTATCTTTAAGGAAAAGGGGGAGATGGAGAGCACAAGAGGCTCCTCTCCCATGAGCTGTCCCCAGTGGTTTCTCTGGAGGGCTCTGATTGCACAGAGCTCCAGCCCAGGGAGGGATTCCTGCCCAGCCCAGTTAATCCTGCACCACTGGGACACAGAAACCTCTGTCACAGCCCCGAGGGGGCCCAGCCTGGCCAGCAGTGCCCAGAGAGGTGTCAAAGAGTTCCAGGAAGATAAGACTGCATTTCCTGGGGTTTCTGAAGCAAAAGCAGCAGGATGCATCTTTTCTAAGCTACACAATCATCCAGCCAGCACAAAAGCAATTGGCACTGTCCCTTCTGCTCCTGGGGGGCTCCAGCAGCAGGGCCTGGGGCAGGGACCCCACAGACCCCGACAGCAGCCCCGGCTCTCCTCACCCCTGAGGCTGGGGGAGCATGGACACAAAGCCCCCCAAGGCCCTTGGCCAGTGCCATTTCCCATCCTGAAGGGAGGGAAGGGTGTTCCAGCTCCTCCTGGCCTCCCAAAGCCTTTCCAGGTGAGAAGCTCAGTGATGGGAATTGGGAATTACCTGCCTGAAGAGCAGGAATCCTGTTTTGTGTAAATCCCTGTCATTAAAAGGGCAGGCTGAAATATCCTCATTAACTTAGGCTCCTCACCTGCCCAAAAACCCAGACCCAGGTTTTTCCTCACATCTCCCATTGGCTGTACAGGGAAATCTCCCAGATCTCCAGGAAAACTGACCCTTCACCCTTCTGCCTGTTTGCTCTTTGGGAGGGGGAGAGGGAAACTCCAGCCCTGAGCAAGAGCCCCAGGGTGCTGCAGAGGGGCTGCAGCTCCCCAGGCTGCCCAGTGCCCCCACTCGGGGCTGGAGGTGCTTCCAGAGACACAAAGACATTAATTTTACATTAGAGAGCCTGTCCCGGCTCCCAGAAAATCGGCTCAGAATTTAAATACTCCATCAGCGTTGCTGCCATCCTGAGCTGTTACAGATTCACTTTCAGGCTGAATAATTCAGCCCTGGCTGCTGAGGGCACCGAGCTGTGCTGGGGGAGCCAGCTCAGGCTGAGCCCTGACCTGGGTGGGGACAGCCCCACTCCTGGGGACAGGCAGGGGGCAGGGGGGCTGCTGTGCTCCTCACAGGGACATTCCAACATCCCTCCTCCTTCACTGGAAGGGGTTGAGCGTTTTGGGACCAGCCACGTGCTCCCAGAAGGACGCGATGCACAAAGCACCCGAACCGCCCGCAGTTTTCCATGAAATACCGGAATGAATCGACAACACCCTCTGCATGACAATGAACGTGCTGGAGCCCGGCGGGATGAGCAGCATCAATCATCCCCGGCGCTGGAGGGGAGTGGGTGGGGACAGCAGCACAGCTCGGAGCCGCCAGGGATCCTCACTCTGCACAGCAGCCCCCGGAGCCCCCGCAGCTCCGCGGGCAGGGCTTGGCACAGGGGCTGTGCCAGGGAGCAGCACCACTGGTGCAGCTGGCCCGGGCTCTGTGGCTCCTGTGCCACACCTGGATGTGCCAGGGCTCAGTTCCTCCACCCAGGGCATGGCAGAAGTCCAGCTCCTGCTTCCTTCCCAAATTGCCTGGGTCAAGAAAGCTGCCTGGGAGCAGCAGGCAGAGCATCCCAACATCCAAACACACCCTGGGGGAACAGCTCCTCCCCTGCCCTGGGCCTTCCCCAGACCATGCATGGCCCGGTCCCACCACAGAACCAGCTATGGAGAGGCCACCAGCAGCTCCTGCAGAGCTCTCCAGGGGCTCTTTGCAGTGGCCCCAGGGATGCAGACACCAGGATACCCCGCTCAGCCTCTCCCCAAACCCTGCTGCCCCCAGGACACAGCCAGGCTGGCACGGACACTCCGTGCCAGCAGGAGGAAGTGGCACCTTTGTCCTGCCCAGACCCAGGAGGGCAGGGCAGCTCCAGCCCGGTGCTCCCACACTGCCACCCCAAGAGCAGCCCTGCAGGAGGGGAAGGAGCTTCCCCCAGCCCTTAATTACAGCCCGTAATTACAGCCAGGTCACACACTGCAGTGACAGGAACAGGGAGGTTGCAAGGTGAAGTTTGGTTCTTTCCATGTTAACAACCCCTCCTGAGGTGCTTGTTAAAGCCTGTGAGCCCTGTGGGACAGCTGGAGAGGACACCCCGGGCTGGAGGGGACAGGTCTGGGGCCACCACGGCCAAGGCAAGCAGGGACACTGAGGAATGGGGGTCACAGGCACTGGGGGAGGGACAGGGCCAAGGCCAGGCAGAGGAGAAGATTCTGAGATGCAGAATTGATGGACAGACCTGGCTGTACCTTGGACAAATGGGGACAGGAGCGAGGACACCCTGCAGCCCCTCTGAGCCCAGAGACTGGAGGGGCTGGGCAGCCCTTGGGGATACCCTGGGGACACCCTGGGACACCCTGGGGACACCTTGGGGACCCCCCTGGTGCCTGCAGCCCCTCCACTCACCAGCACCCACACAGGGGAGCAGCCCCACAATGACACCCTCAGCATCTCCACAGCAAGAGATGAAAAATAAGAGCTCAGTGATTAATGACAGCCCCGAGGGAGCAGATTAAACGGTCCTGGCAATTAGTTCTGGATTTCTGAGGAAGGCACTGGAAGACAGTGGAAAGCTGCTGCAGTCCCTGAGGATGAGCACCGAGTCCTCCTAAAACCCTGCACCAGTTACACAACTCGCCGTGGTGATGTGTTAAATTACAGATGGTCTCAATTAAAAGTGCAGAGATGGAAAGGAGGCTCGGAAAAAAAAAAAAATACAAAACAAACCAACTCCACTCGAGAAGAAAGAGAAGATCATTAAAAACTTGGCAGCCTACTTTGACTCTGGTGACCTGGTAATTTAATATTGTAATTGAAACTTTGGGTCAGGCTCTTGAGAGGAGGGAGAAGTATGGGAAGGCGTCCTGGCAGGATCAGTGCAGCCCAGAGGAGAGGTCAGGCATTGGGAGAGGGCAGCCCCAGCACAGATAACCCAGCAGCCCAGCCTGGGCTCCTGCAGCTGCCAGCCCAGAGATGCCTGCTCGCCTGCTTTGAAGCCTTCCCTTTCTGTCACAGCGTTTTAATCCTGTTCAAGGCAGATAAAAACCCAGTCCCCAAAGTGCTAATAATGTAACTCAGTTAAAGCTGGATTTGTAGCTTATCTGCAAGACAGAGAGGGGAACTTCACCCCCATTTTCTTCCTTGCACTGCCCCGCTTCCCCCTTAATTCTGAATATTCTGAGCACTGTTATTTCCAAAAGTGGCACTGCCCAGTGTCCACTGCTGCCCCTCCAAACAGCCCAGGAGGGGCAGGGACACCAGGCTGCTGAGGAGCCTTTCAGAAGGCCCCAGTTCCAGCTCTGTGGTCCCAGCTCTGGTGCCACCAACGCCCCAGTGGTGGCCACAGCCAGAGGGAACCAGCACAGAGGTGGCTCCAGCCTGGGGACAGGGACACCCTGCAAGGTGAGGGGCTGGGGAGCCTTTCCAAGGGTTCTCCTTCCAGAGCCCTCCCCTCCAGGAGCGTGGCAGTGAGCCAGGGTTGGATCCCAGCCCCACAAACGTGAACTGAAGCTCCCTGGACAAGGCAGCACCAGGGCAGACCACGAGCTCAGAGTCACTGCCCAGCATTTGTACCCTGCAGAGAGCACGGGCTGCAATCCTGCTCCCCTCTGCACTCCCAAAAAAACCCACAACACTGCATGGCCCCTTTGCTTTCCAGGAAGTGCAGAAAACAAAAATAATCATGAACACAACAGAAACATATTCTTTTTGTGTCCGATATGAAGAGTAATGACTTCCCTGCTGCTGCCTCAGGCTTATTTTGAGCTGGCAGCATCTTAGGAGGGTTTGTTCTCCATACACTGAGCAATGTTTGAAGGGTTCCTTGAACACCCAGGAACACGAGCAGCTCAATTTAACCACAAGTGAAAGCATCAATTAGCCAGGGCCCTGCTGAGGTGCAGCTGCCTGAGAGGATTGATTTGGTGCTGAGGTTGTGTTGCTGTGCTCAGCCCTGGCTGATGTGACCATGTCCCCTCTGCAGCCACAGCACCAGCACAGCCCTTCCCTTCCAGGCACAGCACCCATGGCTGAGCTGGAACCAGGAGGTTTGGAAAAGCCTCCAACCCCAGCCTGCCCTGGCAGCACTTTGGGCACAAGGAGCTCCTGCCATGGCCCAGCTCCTGCCCACAGCACCGAGCTGGGCACTCAGACTGTCTCAGGACACCTTTCCCTGTCCATCTCTGGCCTCTCTCTCCTGCTGTTGGCTTTGTCTCATTATTTCAAGCCCTTCCTGCAGCACAGGCTCAGCTCTGCCACAGGCCAGGGGCTCGCCTGGCTCTGCATTCTCCCTGCAAGAGCAGCGTGTGCCCAGAGCTCTGCAAGCTCAGGGGGTTCTGAGGGCCACGGGGGCTGGGGACTGCCCCTTCTGCACCCCCAGAGCCCCCCAGCACCCTCCANGCTCTGCCCGCCCAGCAGCGTTATCACAGCAGCTCCATCTGCCCAGGGCTGACTCAGTCCCCACGCTCCACCCCGGCCCCCCACGCTCTGCACCCTCCCACAGCGCCCAGCCTGGGGCTGAGCACCCAGCACCCGCCCTGTGAGCCACAGGCTCAGCCAGGAGCTGTTCAGGGGCACTGAGGCTGCTCTAAAATAGATCTGGTCCTGGCTGTGTGTGCTGTCAAGAGCTCCCTGCTGCCACAGTGGGAGGATCAGACACCCCAGGCTGCTGCAGGCAGGGGAGGGATGTTCTCCATCACCACTTCTCCCCAAAAAGCCACCAGCAGCTCTCACCCCCAGTCAGTCTGGAGCCAGAGTTTGTCCCAAGCACACAGCAGGTCTGTGGCTGAGCAAGGGACAGAGCTTGGCTGCCCCAGCCTGAGCAGACACCCCTGACCCCAAGGAGAGCAGGGCACGGACCCTGCTGGGAAATTGTTCAGGGCATGTTCCTTAGGAATATATTATTGCTAATTTATAAATCCTGCTCACAACAGCAGCCAGGTCTGTCACAGATTTGTCCTGGTGATGCACCAGGCAGGACCCAGCCCTGAGCAGCACTGCAGGACCCAGCCCTGAGCAGCACCCCGGGACAGCCCCTGAGCAGCACCCCCAGTTCATTTCCTGCACCCCAGGCCCCTCTGCCACCCCGGGCCCCTCTGCCAGCGCCATCCCAGAGCCATCACCCACCAGGGCACTGTGTGGAGCAGGGGTGGACAAGCTCCAGCTCCTGGGGCAGCTCTGGCTTGGTGTGACAGGCTGGGTGTCAGGAGGGAAGGACAGGCTTGGGCAGAAGGCTCCAGGGAACGGCTCTGCCAAAGGCTCCCGAGCTGCAGTCTGGCACAGGGCGTGCCAGGGGACAGCCCAGCAGCCCTGGCACAGTTTTCAGGGAAAAAAATTGCTATTTTGGAAACACTCTGCTTGTGCCAGGTGCTCTGTTAGCCCCATCACCCAGGGATGACCCTCCAGCACTTGTGCCAGTGTCAGGGAAAAGGAGCAAGGGGGGACCCCAGGTAATGCCAGGAACCTTCCAGACCCCCTGCCCATTCAGCCTCCAACCAGCCCTGCATCCCCCAGGTGAAACCCTCCCGGAAGCACCACACTGGAAAACATCTCACACCCTCGCCTAATTTCCCCATAAAATGGGAAATGAGCCCATGCCAACCCCTGCTGCAGTCGCAGCCTCTCCCCTGCTCCTTCCTCTCCCTCCTCCTGCAGTGCTCCAGTCCCCGTTTGTGTTGTGAAGAAACTCCCACGGGATTTGTCCTGGGACAGCCGATCCCTCGGAAAGCCTCGAGCGCTGCCTCCCACCACGAGACAAGGCGAAGGCTGGTGAGGAGAGCAGGCAAAAACACATCACAAAAAAATCTCAATGATTTGGAAAACTTCCAGTCCAGGAAAAAACCGTTTATCAAGCACGGGCCTTTTTGCATGAGAACAAACAGCGGCGCTGAGGATCAAGGGCAGCTGGGCAGAGCCAAAGTCAAGGAAAAGATGGAAGGATGCCCACAGGGAGCCTGGCCACAGCCAGGCTGAGCTCAGGGCAGCAGGAGCTCTCAGGGGGACACACTCAGCAAAGTCTCACCCCCTAGACCCTGCTTTGCCCAGCTCTGGCACAAATCAGGCATGGGCAGAGCTGGGCACAGAGCTGCAGCCCCAGCTTTGTTCCAGCAGCAGCCCGGCCCCTCCCTGCTGCCAGACCTCCCAAAAGAGCCCCTGCACAGGGCCCGGGGGATGCAGCACTCCCGTGGTGGCTGCAGCATCCACAGCCTGCCTTCCACCCGCTCTCAGCCTGCCCAGCCCCGAGCTCTGGGCAGGGAGGGAGGGAAGGAGCTGCCAAGATAAGAAACGCTGCCACTTCCTGTGCAGGAAACACCAGCTCCAGCAAAGGGGGGGCTGCAGCAGGGCAGCCCCAGCAGCAGCACACAGGGCTGGGCACAGAGCCCTGGGACACCCACTGGGTGCTCATCCCTGACTCCTGATGAGGGCTGGGCTTTCTTTGGCTTGGCTGATGCTCATCCCAGCAGGGAGGCAGACCCTGGCAAGGCCAAGGGTCTGGCAGGGGATCCAGCCCCTGGGCAGAATCCCTGAGCATCCCAGGACCAGCCCTGAGCATCCCTGAGCATCCCTGAGCATCCCAGGACCATCCCAGGACCACCCCTGAGCATCCCAGGAGCAGCCCCTGAGCAGTCCCAACTGCCAGCCCAGCCCAGCTGGACCTGGTGGGGTTTTGGCACCTGGCACCTCGCTGGGCACAGGGAAGGAGGGAAGGAGAGAGGGAAGGAGGGAGGGAAGGAAGACGCTGGCTGCTCTGCTGGGCCCCAGCCAGGAGAGCAATGCTCATTTCCCGGGCGAGGTTTGCCAGCAGCTCCGCGAGCAGCAGAGCCCCCGGCGCTGACCCGCGGGGCGGGCGCTGCTCCAGCCCCTCGGCCCGGGAGGGGAGGGGATTACACGGCCCGCGGCTCTTCCCGCCGGGAAAAGGGGCCGCGATCTCCTGGCAGCGCCGGGTGTCACTGCACAGCGACATCTCTGCCTTGAAGACATTCAAAGGGCTGCAGCTGGCACGGCGCTCGTGTACTTGGCACCGCGTTTGATGCTCCACGGATAAGATATTAAAATAACATTTCCAACATGCAGATTTACCGTGTCTGCTCCCTCCTCGCTCCAGCCAGAGCTGTTTAGAGCGGGGTTTTATTGATGCTGCCAGACAGGCAGCGCGGAGCTGGAGGAGTCACCTTGCTCCGGGAGGAGAGGGCAGCTCTGTCCCAGGGTCTGTCTGTCCCGGGGTCTGTCTGTCCCTGCCCCCGGCTCCCCCCAGGGGGAGGAGCAGCGTGGGACGAGCTCAGGATCCTGCCCGAGGTGGTGGCCACGGGGAGCTGGGACAGAGCAGCACCAGCTCTCGGCCAAGGTCAGCACAGAAGGAGAAATCAGACACTACCTGCAGGATCACATTAAAAGAACTGTTTTAAAACGCATTGCTGGGGAGGAGGAGATCAAACCTGCCTCTTGTTTTACCTTATTTTAAAAAGAATTATCATTTAGGTGAATTTTATTTTAACAAAGCAGCTGAAGCTTTGCCCTGTGCTGTCCCTAAAATCTCCCTCAGCGCAGGGACTGAGTGTGCTGTTCATGGGGAACAGCCCTGTGCAATCACACAACGCTGGGCTCACTGAGAACGTGATCTGGGCTGGCAGCTCCAGCGGGAGGAGGACAGGAGAAGAGAGGAGCCCTTTATTTACATGGAGCTGTGCAGAGAGCTTTCCTGGCTCTGTGTGCCCGTCCCTGTCCCTGCTGGCCAGTACGACTTTATTAATGTTTACGATATGCCCTACTTTCTAATGCGGCTCTGTCCCGCTGAAAGAACCCATTTGCATTTTTAATGACATTTGCATAAGCAATTTAGCGGATCCTCAGCTTGCCAGGCTCCAGAACCCTCACCCAAAGCCCAGGGACTGCCACCCCCGGAGCTCCTGCCAGCCCTGGTGCCACCAAGAGGGGACATTTCACCCCAATCCTGGCACAGCACCCGCCGTGCCCAGAGGCAGCCTCACATCCAGTCTGTTTGAATAAAACAGAAAAGGGGAAAGCTCCATACATAAGAGACTAAGTGGGACAATAAAAATCTGTGAGCTCGCCCCAAATGTCTCCCAGCTGTTCTGCAGCACTTTGGAGGAACAAAACAGGGCAGATTTCAGAAATGCTGAGTTCTGCTGAGCTGTGTGTCCCAGCCAGGCCTGCAGCTCTCACCAGCCTCTTCCTGTGCCCCCTCTGCCAAGCAGATGAGAAGAGAGGAACCTCTGTGCTGAGCTCTGAGGAGCTGTTAGCAGAGCCAGGACGAGAAGGAACAGAAGCTCCTGGTAACTCCCTGGAAGTTGCAGCTCCAGCTCCCACCCCCCAGCTGTGTGCCCAGTTTTTCCCTGCCACCAGTTTGACTTTTGGAACAAAATCCTTCAGCAGAGGAGATGCTCACCCTTTACCTGTGACACACTACAGGGCCACGCAACCTCACCAGGGCAGGAAAACCAGCTGCAGCAACTGGATCGAGAATTCCAGCCCAGTTCTCAGCAATGTCCCCACTGGGAATGTGGGGGATGTCCCATCCCTTTGGGAAGGGATCAGGGGCAGCGTCCCCACGGCGGGGCTGAGGCACCCCCCAGTGCTCTGCAGCCCTGCAGGGTGCAGGGGATGCTGCAGAGGTGCCCCAGCCCTGCCCTGCAGCCTCGTGCACAGCCCTGCAGGGGAGCAGCGTCCCTGGGAGACTGAAGGAGTTTGATGGCCCAGAACTGCTGGGGTTGAACAAGGAGCACTCATCCAAGGGCCCAGCTCTGCGGGGGGATCCTCCCCCCACGCTGCCTCCAAAGCCCCCTCAAAGCCGCTCTGAAGCTCCTGCCAGCACCAATTTGTGTCTGCTGGAAGGGTCTGGGGGGACAAACCCTCACAGAGCTGCGGTTCCAGCAGGTCTCGTTTCAGCCCTGCTCAGGTGCCTGTCCCTGTCCCCCCGGCCATCCCCGGGGTCCCGCAGCTGCGCCCCCCGCCCGGCCCTGCAGGCGCAGTCCGGCACAGCCCGGCCCGGATCGGCCCTGATCGGCCCGGATTGGCATCTGCTCGGGGGCGGCTTTCCACCGCTGAGCGCTCGGCACCCGCTCCTCAGCACATGATCGAGCAATAAATATTTGGAAAGATCTGTTATTTTTACATAAACAGTCACAACACATTGCCGAGGCTGGGGAAGGAGCCGGCTCCGCGCTGCCGAGCGCTGCTCCGGCCCTGCAGCCGCGGGTCCCGCTGTCCCCGCTGTCCCCTCCCGCCCGGGCAGGGCGCTCCGAGGGGTGCGGGACTCGCTCCTCCCGGGCTGCAGAGGCTCCGGTGTCCCCTGGGGATCTCCCCAGCCCCTCTGAAGCCCCGCTAAAGCTTTGCAGGAACCCAGCACAGGAGCGCAGCTCCATCACCTCTCCCAGAGCCCTAAAATCACGAACGGCCGCGGCTGGAAGGGATTTCTGGAGGTCCCCTTGTCCAGCCCCTCTGCTCCCCGCCTGCCCAGCTGCCTGCTGAGTATCTCCAAGAGGGGAGGCTCCACACCCTGTCTGGGCAGCTGTGCTAGCCCTGCCCTGCTGCACACAGGAAAGCTCAGGCCCATCTCCCCTTCCCCTGCATCTCCCATCCCCGACACCTTCAGCCCAGCAAAGCTGCCAAAGGCTCCGGAGCCCCCACACAGCTCTGAGCTGGAATCAGTTCGGTCCTTCTGGAAATCACTGCCTGCACCACAGGCAGCTCATCCCGGGAATTAGGGGGGCTGGAGCTGAAGGAGAGGAGCAGGTTCAGTCCAGGACTCAAAGCCACTTGCCAGCCCCCCTGAGGGAAGCTCTTCTGTGCCCTTTGCACTCTGGAACATCAAACACCACCAAAAGGTGCCTCCCCAAAAATTCATGTTTTGCACCCTGCCAGGATGATAATTCACAGCAAACTGGCTCTCAAATAAACCACATTTACACGGCTGACTCTCCTCCTGCCTCACACCATCCTTCCTCCTTCAGCAGCTCCAGGACCTTCCCCCCCTTCCACCCTGCCCGGGCACTGCTGCTGGGCCTGGCCCAGTGACACCCACCTGCGTCAGCTCTCCTCCAACCTGGGGGCCATTAATAACAATTACCTTGTAATTCTCTTTCATTATCTTATTACTTTGGATGGCAAAGGCTGACCCCAGCATATCCAGCTCGTTAATGGAATTACAGCTCCTTCCGCAGCCCCGGGCACGGAGTGAGAGCTGCAGCCCCGCATGCTGGAGCTGCCCTGTCCTGTGAGCTGCTGGACCTGCCCTGTCCCCTCTCTGAGCTGCTGGAGCTGCCCTGTCCCCTCTCTGAGCTGCTGGAGCTGCCCTGTCCCTTTCTGAGCTGCTGGAGCTGCCCTGTCCTGTGAGCTGCTGGAGCTGCCCTGTCCCCTCTCTGAGCTGCTGGAGCTGCCCTGTCCCCTCTCTGAGCTGCTGGAGCTGCCCTGTCCCTTTCTGAGCTGCTGGAGCTGCCCTGTCCCCTCTCTGAGCTGCTGGAGCTGTCCTGTCCCCTCCCTGAGCTGCTTGCTCCAAGTCCAGGATCTGGCCTACATAAGATCCCATCACTCCTCCAGCCTGCTGACGTCCCTTCGGCAAGGAAGGAACATTCTGGATGGCATTTGCTAGAAAAACCAAATGTAAAGAAATACCAAGGGCACTGAGCATCTCCTCCATCCTGCAAATTACAGCCTGGTAAAGGCCTCCCCTTCTGTACCTGCCACTGGTGCACCTGACAAAGACAGCAGCCTCTGCACTGGCAATTTTACAGCAAAATATCCCAAATATAAATCGATGCAATATTAGAAGGCAAAATACTCTCTATGGCAACCTGAAAGGTCTTAATTATCCCCGCAGGTGGCAGAACGAGCAGCCCCACACACACGGAGCTGGCAAGGTGGGCTTTGAGTGGGCATGAGGGGAAAATCTCATTCAGCCCCTGAGAGCTCAGGCAGCTCCTTCATTAGGGAAAGATCCTTGAACTCCCTGCACCACCCCAAAAACTCTTGTATTTGTGACTTCAGCTCCCTCCCAGTGCCTTAACCAGCAGGGAGGAGGAATCCAAGGAGGTTTCCAGCTCTGTGCATCCGTTCCCGTAGCAACAGCAGCCCGAGCCGGGGCTGGGCTGGGAATGCCGTGGGATGGGGCTGCAGTGGGATGGGGCTGCCAGGGGGACGGGGCTGCCAGGGGGATGGGGCTGCCAGCACCACCTGGCACAGCCCAGCCCGGCATGGCCAGCCTGGGGCACCAGGGGCACCAGAAATCACCAAATCACAGAGTACTTGGGCTGCAGGAGCTCAGAGCCCACCCAGTGCCAGCCCTGCCATGGCAGGGACACCTCTCACTGTCCCAGGCTGCTCCAAACCCTGTCCAGCCTGGGCTGGGCACTGCCAGGGATGGGGCACCCTGTGCCAGGGCCTGCCCACCCTCCCAGGGAAGGATTCCTTCCCCCTAACCTAAATCTGCCCTCTCAGTCTGGAGCTGTTCCCCCTTGTTCCATCACTCTTCCCAACACAAAGCACATCCTGGTCTTGCAGGGGTTCCAGTGCCCAGGCCAGAGGGTTTGTAAAGCTGTAAAGATGCTCTGGTGGCTCAGAACAGAGGGGCCAGTGGCATCTGCAGTAGGAGAAGGTGTTTAACACCACTGAGACAGAAACTGCCTCCAGGGAAAAACCATCCAGGTGGGCACACACGAACTGGGAGTTACTGCTGTAGGAATATTTCCTTTGGAAATTATCAACTCTGCAGTGAATTCCTGACCAGCTGCTAAGACATCATCATTTCTACAAATACAACAACCAGAAAAAAACAACAAAAATATCTCCCAACAATCAATCCTCAGCAGAATCAGCCTGAAGTCAACTTCCAGGAGAAATTTGCTGAGTAATTCTGGAGCAGGAAAAGCTCCTTTTCAGTTATTCCCTGTGAGGGTGAGCATGCCCTGGCACAGGTGCCCAGAGCAGCTGTGGCTGCCCCTGGATCCCTGGCAGTGCCCAAGGCCAGGCTGGACAGGGCTTGGAGCAGCCTGGGACAGTGGGAGGTGTCCCTGCCATGGCAGGGGATGGAGCTGGATGTTCTTTCAGGTCCCTTCCAACACAGCCAAGCCATTCCATGAGCTGGCAGCTTTCCTCTCCCAGCACTCCTGCTCCTTGCAAACGCTTTCCACACAACTGTGGGTAAACCTGACTGAGAAAGACCCAAAGGTTTTGTCATTGGGCCCATCTGACTGCAAAGAGACAGGAACACAGAACACAGGAACACAGGACACAGAACACAGGAACACAGGACACAGCTCTGCTGAGCTCTGCAAGGCACCTGGGGAGATCCACACCTCAGCATCCCCCTCCAGCTGCCGGCAGGGCCGTGAATCCGGGCTGGGAGGAGCAGCAGGGGCAAACCCGGGCTCCAGGCTCCTGCAGGAGCAGGGAGTGCCAGCCAGCCCAGCACAGGGGCAGGGGAGGAGCAGCAGGGTTCCTGGGCTGCAGGCAGGTCAGTGCTGCTGGTTTGGAGAGCCCTGACCCACCTGCAGTACCAGTAACACTGGCACAGCCTCCAGAGAACGGCTCCTCTGGCAGGAGTGCCACTGCTGGGGGACAGCCAGGGGACAGCCCTACCTCACCCTGTCCATCCCTGGCACGGGACAAGCCCCAGCACCGGCAGGGCCTGCCCGGGCTCCCCCAGTGCCACTCCCAGCCCTGTCCCTCCATCTCCAGGGAATCCTCGGAGCCCTGCAGGGCTGGGGCTGCACACAACCCCAGACCACGCTGAGCAGAGCATGGGAGCTCCTCCTGCCCTCCCCCACGCTTTCCATCAGAAAAAAACCACCTACAAATTTTATTATCAGCTTCTAGTAACAAGTCTGGAGCAAGGAATTCTCCAGGCAAAGGCTGGGGATTGAGCCCTGCTCCCACACCCTCCTCTGCGCCCATGGGAGCCGTCCCAGGAGCTCTGCCCCCGCCGGGAGCTTTCTGCAGCCCTGCATCCCCCAGCACGCCGGGAGGGAGAGAGGGATCACTCACATCAAGGGGAAGACGGACCGAGTCAAAACAGAGCAGGATTCCTTTGAAAGGCCCCGCTGAGCGGAGGGTGCTGGTGCCGCTGCCGGGGATGACAGAACCAGGCAGCGTCCCCAGGGACCAGCTCAAGACAGCTCCTCGCTCACTCGGGTACAGAAGTGGGAGAGCAATTAGGAGGAACAGCGAGGAGCTGCTCCCCCTTTCCAGCCTTCCCACTCACAGCTCCCCCCGCGGTGCTGCAGAGCCGGGGACAGCCCCCCACAAACCCCAGCCCAGCCAGAGCCTCCAGCCAGCCCCGGAGGGCTCCGTCCTTGGGCATCATCAGAGGCAGCCAAGGCTCCCTGAGGTGCAGGGGACACGGAGTGTGTGACCCAGCACAGCCACTGCTGCTGCTCCTGCCCCAAAACCTGCTCGGAGCAAGGGCTGGAGGGCCCTGCCCAGCACAGAACTGGTGCTCAAACCCCACCAGACACGAAACAAGACAAGTTCAGGCTGAGCAGCGAGAACCTCCCGGGGCCAGAAATAGCTTTGGGGAAGTGATACCACAGACAGGGCTCCGGGGCACACTCGGGGACTTCTGGGGGCACAGCCCTGGCACAGCTCTGCTGCTGCCCCTTCCTGCTCTCCCACGGCCCCAGAGCCCACAGCCCGCTGAGCAGCAGTGCTGCAGGAAAACCTGCAGAAAGCTGAAGCTGCTGCATCTCCTGCACCTCCCGCCAGCCTCCCTGGTGCTCTGAGTGCAGCCTGACCTCAGAGTTCCTTTGGTTCCCCCAGGCCGAGCCCCCAGCACAGCCTGCCCCGCACCCAGGCACTGCCACCTCCCCTCCTCTGGATCCCCGCTCCTCTGCCTTGACATGAAGTCATGTGTTGGAGTTATCAGAGCTGGAAGTGAGTCAGCACGGCAAAGACAGCCCCAGAATGAGAGCAATTAAAAGCCCTCAGTGAAGCTGGACCCCAAGGAGAGGCAGCTGCAGCAGTGGGTGCAGGACAAGCCCAGAGCTTTGGCTCCCACCTCCTGCAGATGGCACAAGGAGTGAATCCCTCAGCACACACAGCTCCGGGGCTGCTCCTCACCACACACAGGGGCTTTTCCTCAGCCCCAGGGCTGCAGAGGCCACTTCTGGCTGGGGAGCACCTGAGGGCACCTCCAGCCCACCCTGGGAGGGTGTTGGACACCGTGGTGGCTGGAGGCAGCGAGGGAAACCTGCTGAGACACGAGCTGGAACTCAGCTCCAGCCACACAGGAGGAGCAGCAGGAAACCCCTGATACTGGACTTATCCTGAACTTATCCTGGACTTATCCGGGACTTATCCTCCCCTTCTCTTTTTCAGGGGTAAGAGTGGAATTTCCTGACCAAGACTGAAAAACCCCAAGGTCAAACAGAGGTCTGAGCCCTCAGCGTTCCACAGATCCAAGATGCCTTAACCAGGTCTGAGCAACTCCCAGGGACTGGGCAGGACCCAAACACTTCCCTGGCTGCTGCTGGTGTTACGGAAATGCTGTGCCAGGAGATTCTGGGGCATCACCCACAGGGATGGCCTGGAGAGCTGCAAGAGGAGAGGTGTTGGTGTCAGGGGCTGTGGGCATCCCATGGGCACAGCTGGAACATTCCTTGAGCCTCCTCCACCAGACAGATACAACAGGGAGCCCTCACCATGAACACACAATCCCTGGGGCTGGAGAACCCCCAGAGCCCACCTCAGACCCCAAACCCTGCTCTGGAGCTCGGGAAGTGGCATAGCAGAAGCATTTTAACCACTGCCTTCCATGACTGAAAAGCTTTAGTTAAACCCTCTCTGCTGCCCACAGCGTGTCCTTCATGCAGCTGAGATGGAAAATGAGCCTGAACCAGGTGCAGTGTTTGCAGTGGGCAGGGAGGGCAGCAGAGCCCGCTGTGGGCAGGCGCTGGGTGGGCACGGTGCCCCCAGCCCGGGGAGAAGGCAGAGCTGACAGCTCTGGAGCAGTTTGTGGCACTAAAGCACAGAGGAGCTGAGATTTACCCCTGCCACCCCCCCAAGTCAGAAGAAGCAGAGGCGAGCCCCTCTGGCGGGGTCATTATTTGATATATTTGATATCAGCGTGTGAGCAGAGCTGCCTCACGCTAACTCGCTCTGACAGGAGGCAACCACCCAGCCAGCAGCCCTGCAAGAATCACAGCAGACAATTAAACAGCCCTGCCAAAAATAGCCTACCTGACCTGCTACCACTCCTGACTATCAATCCAGCCCTCCCTGCAGAGAGGCTGCTACATTGAGTCAAAGCTCCAAATCCTCCCCCAAAGCAGAGCCCAGGCAGTGCCGTGTCTGTAAGCGATCCTCCCCTTCCTCAATTTAGATCGCTCAGAAACCTTCCCAGAGAGAAAAATCACCACGTGTCAGGCAGAGCAGAGGCAGGCTCTGCTGGCAAACACGGCAGCACTGGGGGGAGGCTGCCAGCCCGGGGTGCAGCCAGCCGGGGTGGCACGGTGACAGGGAGGTGACAGGGAGGTGACAGGGGGGTGACAAGGGAGGTGACAGCACCGCACCGCCGAGCCCCCTGCTCACGGGGACCTCTGGGGAGGAATTCGGGCTCTGAGGGCTGCAAGGAGCCTGGCTGGTGTTTGCCATGAGCTGCAGTGCAGGGGAGGCTGTGCAGCACAGACAGGATCTGTGTGGGGTCTGCCTGCCCCCCATGGGGCTTCCAGGACCCCCCTCTGCCTCCCCCACACCCCCTGGGCTTTGCTGGTTCCCAGCCCCTTCACAGAGCCCACCCCAGGGAGCTGCAGCCTCAGCTGCTGAGGAGGAAGAGGAGGAGGAGGAGGAGGGTGCTGAGCCTGGGCTCTCCCTCCCAGGGGCTGCAACCCCACAGAGCTTGGGCTCACCCCAAACCTGCAGCCACCCCACAGGAATGGGACAAGGCTGAGGAGCCACCCAAGGGCTGGGGCTGGAAAGGACCTGTGAGACCATCCCAGGACACCTTCCCCTGTGCCAGGCTGCCCACAGCCCCATCCAGCCTGGCCTCAGACCCCTCAGGAAGGGCCTGCAGTGCCCTGGGAAGGAGCAGAGGCTCCCACCCTGCTGCACTCCTGGGGGAGGCAGGGCACTCCACAGCTAAACCATGCAGGAGAAGATTCTGTCTGGGTCTGGTGACACCGGGGACACTGGATGTCACCTCCCCCAGACACAGCTGAACTACCCCCATCTCTGGCAGATCAGGCATCCCCACCAGTCACAGAGATGTAAATAAACTTTAAAAAATGATCCTTTCTCAACATTACACAGAGACCTGAAAGGCACCCTTTGGTTCTTCGTTTGAGCCTTTTTAAGGGCTGTGTAATTCTCATTCCTCTGCCAGCCAAAGCCACTCACAGGAAGTTACTGCAGAGCCTCTGTGGTACAGCCCTGCTTACAAAACCTGGGTCTGGCACAGAGAGCTCCACGGTGTGCCCCAGGAAGGCACCGAGGCCACCAGGACTGTCCTGCCAGGGTGTGCCCCTCCTGCCCAGCTCCCGGGGTTTGGTTCCCATGGGACAGGCAGCGTGGTGGCAGCAGCACAGAGCCAGAGGCTCTGAGGAGACAGCAGCATCCTCATCAGGCAGCAGGGCAATTGTCCTGTCCATCCTTCCCCTGAGAGCAGCTCCAGGCACCGGGGCTGTCACTGAGAGCACTGAGAGCACAGCTGAGCCCTGCTCCTCGGAGGGGACACAGCAGGGGACAGCCCCTGGTCCCCAAGGGGCTCCAGCTGGGCCGTGCAGAGCCAAAGGCTCCTGCCACCACTGAGTACAAACTGGATTTTGGTGTCTGACTCCATGGGATCCACCAGCACACCCAGCTGTCCCCACGGGCTGCCCTGGTCACCTCCAGCCCTGCCCAGGGGGAAGGGGCTGCTCGGTGCACCCCCACAGCCTCAGCAGCAGAGGAAAAGGAGGTTCCTGCAGGACTCCACAGAGCTTTTCCCAGCTGTTTCAGCACGGGGTTGTTCAGGCTCCCGGGTACCAGCAGCGCTCCTGGAGCAGCAGCAGCAGCAGCGGCAGCAGCGTCAGCAGTGCCCAGCAGTGCCCAGCAGTGCCCAGCAGTGCCCAGCAGTGCCCAGCAGTGCTTCCCAGGCTGTGCAGGGGCAGCAGCGCAGCTCCCGCTCCCAGCACGGCGCAGGCCGAGCCCAAGGTGATGCTGAGCCAGGAGCCCTCCCTATTAAGGCTCTCGTTTCAGCCTAATGGCTTGGCAGGGCCTGGGCAGCAGAACAAAACCCGGGCAGGACAAGCGCTGAATACGCAATATCCCGATCAAAGGGGCTGCTGTCCTGACAGGAGCCGCCTCCCACGGCCCTGCAGAGCAATCAGAGGAGCCGAGAGCCCGAGCGGAGGAGCTGAGACAGAGCTCGGCGTTAGCCACGGCTCCTACAGGGACATCAGAGGAGAGGCAATAAAGCGGGGCTGGGACCTGAGCAGCAGCACCCAGCAGACACCTCTGCTGCCCGGGGATCCCCAGCAGTGCCAGCAGCGCCTGCAGCACTGCCGCGGTCACACCCCTGCCCCAGGAATGCTGTGCCTCAAACAAAGCGCCCCAGCCCAGCTCTCCTGCAAGCCCAGTGCAATGAATGGACGGGTAGGAACAGCTCCCCAAACCCAAAACGTCCCTGTGGGATGTTCCAGCAGCAGGAGAGGATGCCCTGAGCCTGCCCATCCCCACACAGGTGGGCCAAGCCGCTGGCACCTCCGGTCTGGCTGCAGCCCACCAGCATCTCTGTTTCCTAAATCGTCGTTCCTGAAGCCCAAAGCTTCAGCACCCCGTGCAAGTCACCAGGAGCTGACAGCTATTATTTTGGGAGGCTCCATCTGGACCCAGTGCAGCATCTTGCTGCTCTAATTTAGGGCACAGCCTGCCGGGGAGGGGATGCTGCTTCCACCCCCGGGGATGCTGGACTTGGAGCCCCTTCCAGTCCCTGGAGGGTTCCAGAAGAGCTGGGGCTGCCCCTGCATCCCTGGCAGTGCCCAAGGCCAGGCTGGATGGGGCTTGGAGCACCCTGGGACAGGGGAAGGTGTCCCTGCCATGGCAGGGGTGGCACTGGGTGGGCTTTGGGGTCCCTCCCACCCCAGCCAGAACCACCCCACTGTTCCCACAGTTTCCCTGAGAACCCCAGCACAGGGCACGGAGGGCAGCAGGGGCTGGGAGCCCTGTGCTTCCCCTTTTGGAAGGCACCAGATGGGCCATGTTATTCTGAACCCTCTGCAAGTGCTGACACAACACTGCTCCCTCACATGACTTTGCTCTTGCTTTTTAAAGAAGTTTTCTTGTTTCACTCTGACACAGTGGAAGCAAATTTACAGCCAAGGCAGGAGTGGTGAGGGAAGAACTTGCTGCAGAGCCCGAGGCACCTGATCCAGGAATAAGATAAATGCCAGCCCCACAGCAGGGAAGGGGCCCTGTCCTGGGGGTGCAGGGCAGCCCCTCCAGCCACAGCAGGAAGGGTCTGCTGCCTCAAACCCCCCAGAGCAGGAAGAGGTCCAGCAAAGGGCAGGATGACTCAAGATTATGGAGCTGGCTGCATATGGGGAATGATGGGGAAGGCTGGGGGTGGGACAGGCCATGGGGACCCCACAAAGCCACAGAGCCCTGGCTGCAGGGAGCACTGGGGCTGTGCCTCCTCCAGGCCCATCACACATCACACCAAGGCACAGCAGCCACAGCGAGAGCAAACCAGAGCAGGGTCAGGGGACCCTCCCTGGGGCAGCCCCCCACCCATGGGTGGGTGTGCAGGACAGGGGGATGTTCCCCTGGGTGGCCCTGGAGTGAAGCACCCCCAGCAGGTACCTGCTGCAGCCAGCATTCCTTCACAAGAGCCCAGCCTCATCATTTCTGCAATTAAAAAGGGAGATCTTCTACTGCGAGTTAAAATAGAAGTTTTTGTCATAAATTACCGGCTTTCACTCCCCTCATACCTGAGCCTTAACTGAAACTTAAATGGAAATTTACAGGAGAATGAGAAAGTGAGTCAGCCTGCCCTTCCCAACAGGCATTTATTTCCATCCTCTCGGACTCAGTTAATAGTAACAGCAGAGAAATTAAGTTTATTCCAAATTTACAAAGCCCAGAAGAGGGGAGGTGGTTTTGGAGGGAACTCCACGGCACTGGGGACCAGCACTGGGGTTTGCTGCTGGCCAGGGCTGCTGAGCTGTGGCTCCTGCCCCATCCCAGCAGGGTCCAGGGCCCTTCCTGCTCCGTGGGGCTGTCCCCACTGCAGGAGGTGCCACAGGGCATTACTGTCACCCATGGTGCCCCACTGTTCCTACCCACAGCACCCTGGGGAAGCAGCTAAAGGGACCTAAAGATGAACCAGCCCCGTGCCTGGGGACCTGCTGGGCCAAACTGCAGCCAGGAGAAAGCAGAGGGACTCTGCCTTCCACAGCCTGGCACGGAGCCCAAAACAGCTGGGAAATTCCAGGGGTCTGGGGTTTGTTCTCATTTTTACACTTGTGCAAGCTGACAGCACAGGAGAAACCAGAAAAGTGTCCAAACCCCCCCTCCAAGTGCTCAGAACACATTTCAGAGCACCTCATCCTCCAGCAGCAGCAGAGGTGTGGTTCAGGAGATGCCCTGCACAGCTCCCGACCCTACCACACTTCTCCTGGGCATTCAGGCCAGCAGAGGGGCTGCTGGTAGAGCAGAAAAATCCTTCTACGTGTATAACAAGGGAGAATTGAATTCTGCTCCAAGGTGGAGAGACAAAAGCCATTTGTCATGCAGCTGACAGGACATGTCCACAGCCCAGCCCTGCCTTGCTCCGCAGAGCTGAGTGCTGCAAACAAAGGGATTCACACCCAGAGCCTTTGGGACCCAGACATCCCCCAGCTTCAGGGAGGGGGGAGGTCTGAGCTAGAGTTTGAAGTTATTTTAGAAAAATTCTCTCCAAGGGTTCAGCACCTGACCGAAATGCAAATCACCATCATGGCTTCCTGAGCAAATGAGCCTCTGCTGCATTTTTTCCAGTCCGGCAGCATCCTGCTCTGAAGATCTAATAGCAGCCCTACTGAGCAGCAGCTAATTAAAGCCTTTCCTCCTGCCAAAACCCCAGATTCAGTCTCTGAATGACCCAGTAAGTGAGACTTTTTCCACCTCAGAAGCCCTGGGAGACACCGGGTTGGCAGCTGTGCCCTTGTCACCGCCGTGGCTGTGCCCGGCGGGCACCACGGGCTGATCCCTGCTCCTGTCCCTGCTCCTGCTCACAAGGACACGGTTCAGAGTTACCCACACAGCTCCAGACCCACAGCCCTCCTTTCCAGAGGGCTCCAGCCCCAAGGATCCTCTCCATCGAACACAAGGAGCAGGACAAATCTGGAAATGAATGGAGAGAGCTGTTGGAGATGTCCTCAGACACATTGGAGATGTCCTTAGACACATTGGAGATGTCCTCAGACACACTGGAGATGTCCTCAGACACACTGGAGATGTCCTCAGACACATTGGAGATGTCCTTAGACACACTGGAGATGTCCTCAGACACATTGGAGATGTCCTCAGACACATTGGAGATGTCCTCAGACACATTGGAGATGTCCTCAGACACACAGCGACACAAATGTGAATTAGTCCAGTTTAGAGCATTCCCAGGGCAGGAATCTCCCCTGACAGGCTGGGAGGGTCACACAGGTCCTGCTCAGCCTTTCTGCCCCTGCACATAGGGATGGCCCTCTAGGCATCCTCAGAAACCCCTGGCAATTACAGATGTCACATGAAAGGGCCCTTGGCTCTCACCAGAGCCCCAAAATCCCAAGTTGTTCCATCCAACTCTTCAGAAACCAAGTGAACATGCAGATGTTGATCCCTCCCCCTTCAAGGCTGGTTGCCCAAGGAGCCCATGCAAAACCTGGGGCAGACAAGAGGAACAACCACACACGATCCCACACCTCCACCATCACCCCAACACAGACACTTCCACGGCAGAACCGGTACTGAAAATAATAAATAATCATTAGGGGGATGATTTCCAGCTCTGCAGAAAGCTGGGTGACAGTGACTTATCCTGGGTGACAGACGGGCTCCAGTGCTATCCCCGGTGGCTTGGCACAGCCTGGCACAGCACAGCCTGGCACGGCATGGCCTGGCACAGCCTGGCACACCTCCTGCACAGTGCGGACAGCGCATGGTCCCGGGCAGCAGGGACACAGGGGACACAGATGACACAGGGGACACAGGGGCACCACTCCCGTCCCTGGGGCAGCCTCCCCCTCCAGGCTAAGGCCAAGCTCTGGAGCAGGGCAGGGATTTTTCCCGAGCCAAGCTCAAGGGAAGTGTTTCAGTGCAACGAGTGCAAGGGAAGAGGAGACCCAAAGGCACAGGGGGCACAGAGCTCCGAGGCTGTCCCGGTGCCCTCGGGGGGCACAGAGCTGTCCCGGTGCCCTCGGGCAGGGCCGGTCCCGGTGGCGCCGGGGGGGCACAGAGCTGTACCGGTGCCGGTCCCGGTGCCCTCGGGCAGGGCCGGTCCCGGTGGCGCCGGAGCTGCCCCGGCTCTGATTCAGCCTCTCCAGCGCAGCGCTGCCTGTGCGGGAAGGCTCGGAGCTGGGGACGCGGTAAATAATGACTTTGCACTGCGTCAGGAGCTAATCCACTCAGTGATGCAAATGAAATTCATGGGCCGCGTCCCCCTCACTCGGCTCGGGGATATTATGGAACAATCGCGCTCCTCCTGTGATGTCACCGCGGCTGCAGGAAGCGTTCAGGGGAGCCAGGACGGCTTTCACTCCTCTTCACCACCTCACTTTCTCATTCTTCTGCTATAATTGGAAATCATGAAAATGCATTCGTTCATGTGCTCCGGGTGTCAGCTATTCAGGGTGCCTGTGCTCCCTGCCCGGACCATCGGAGCGGAGGGTTTGGCTGCTCCCCCCAAGGTGAAGCTATTCCTGTTGCATCCTTTCACAGGCAACAAAAGGCAGGGAGGGATCCGCCAGCAGGATCAGCTGGAACACGCTGGCAGCACAGCATGAGGAAGAGGAAGAACAGCTGAAGGCTGAGATTTAGACATCTGAATCTTTTTTAGCTTCCCTGCTGCTGACTAAATATCAAATGTAGGAAGACGAGAGCAGAACTACAAGAGACTGAAGATTTTAAACATAGAATCAGAGAATCCTGGAATGGTTTGGATTGGAAGGGACCTTGAAGCTCATCTTGTTCCAGCCCTTGCCATGGCAGGGACACCTTCCACCATCCCAGGCTGCTCCCAGCCCTGTCCAACCTGGCCTGGGGCACTGCCAGGGATCCAGGGGCAGCCACAGCTGCTCTGGGAATCTGTGCCAGGGCCTCAGCACCCTCCCAGCCAGGAATTCCTTCCCAAAATCCCATCCAGCCCTGCCCTCTGGCAGTGGGAGCCATTCCCTGTGTCCTGTCTCTCCATCCCTTGTCCCCAGTCCCTCTCCCGCTCTCCTGGAGCCCCTTCAGGCCCTGGAGGAGCTCTGAGCTCTCCCTGGAGCCTTCTCCAGGTGAGCTCTGACCCCAGAGCAGAGGGCTCCAGCCCTGGGGCAGATCGGGATCCCTCTGGGCTCTCTCCAGCAGCTCCAGGTCCCCAAGTGCCAGCCCTGAGTGCCAGCACAGAGCCAGCAGAGCCCAGGGCCCTGCCAGGGCAGCTGCTGCCAGGCTCTCCCTGCACAGACTCCAGTTATCATCCCCCCTTTGCCCAACCACACCCCAAAAATAAGCAACTCGTCTGCTCAGAGCTGGAAAGCTGCCCTTGTTCCCAAGACTGCGCTGGGGAGGGAGCTCCCACCCAAAGAGGGAAGCTCACAGACTGGCTCTTTGGAAAAACCCAGATTTAAGTAGATGCAAAAAAGCCAATTTTCAGGGAGCTGTGCCATAACAAGCCTCAAGTTTGCAAATCCAGTAACTTCCATGTACTGGAGCTTATTAATATTGGATTTTTTGGCAGGCACTGCCGTGTCCAGCTCGGATTAGCAGCAAGTATATTCTGCTTGTCAGATTTAAACAAGATGTATAAATCTGGCACAAAAGCAAGACCAAATATGGAAGCAAATTATTTAAATTGACAAGATGTAGCTCACAAGCGTTAAGCATTCGGCACTCAGTGCCCATCAGCTGGGGCAGGGCGGCTCCTGCTCTGGGCCACAGCATTGAACTCTGAGAGCCAGAGGCTAACGAGGGTACCCACCCCAAACACTGAATAATTCCAGCTGGATTGGAGGGAGTTCACACGATGGGAAGAGCAGGATGGCAATAAACAGCTGAGGATGGCAATAAACAGCCCAAAATCCCTCAAAAGCAAAGAAGGGAAGGGAAGGGAAGGGAAGGGAAGGGAAGGGAAGGGAAGGGAAGGGAAGGTTCTCAGGAGGTAACACAGAGCCCTGTCCCCCTTTGGGACATGCAGCTGCAGGGGCCATCCCGTGCTGCAGAGCAGGATGGGACAGGGACAGTGGCCAGGGACAGGGGACAGGGACAGTGGCCAGCAGAGCCTGGCAGCTGCCAGGGAGGAGCAGCAGGAGCAGAGCTCCATCTGCCCCACCATGCTGAGGGAGCAGAGCTGTCACATCTCCTGAAGGACATTTCCCTCCACAGGCCTCAGCTGTCAGGAGCAACGCCCAGGGCTCCAAGAGGGGCCTGGGAGGGCCCAGCCAGCTCCCCACTCATGAACAGGAGTCATCCTCAACAGGAGAAAAGCCAGTGTTGGTGGCAAGTTATCAATTACACAGAGTTCAGGTGCCTCTTCACAGGGAGAACAATTCCATCTGTTCCATTTCCCAGTGGAGGCCACTCCACAACCAGGATCAGTCCCTCAGAGCCTGCACCAAATCTGGCAAAGCCAAACACACCACGGGCACACAGGGACAGGCACTTTGGCCAGAGCCACCCCTTTGGCCAGAGCTCTCCCTTTGGCCAGAGCCGTCCCTTTGGCCAGAGCCGTCCCTTTGGCCAGAGCCCTCCCTTTGGTCAGAGCCGTCCCTTTGGCCAGAGCCCTCCCTTTGGTCAGAGCCCTCCCTTTGGCCAGAGCCGTCCCTCTGGCCAGAGCCGTCCCTTTGGCCAGAGCCACCCCTTTGGCCAGAGCCACCCCTTTGGCCAGAGCCCTCCCTTTGGCCAGAGCTCTCCCTTTGGCCAGAGCCCTCCCTTTGGCTGCCCAGCCAAGCCTCAGGCACCCTCTCCAAAGGTGGGACACCTCTGGGGGGCTGACAGGAGCAGCTCCCAGGACACAGCTCCATCCCCCATGGCCCCCCCAGAGCTGCAGCCCCTCACCACAGCCAAGGCCATTTCCTCCACAGCCCTCAGCTCCTCGGGATGAGCCTCAGAGGAGGGAGCAGAGCCCTCCCAGAGCACAGCCCAGCTTCTCCAGGGTGCCCTTTGGGATCCCATGGGATCCCTGGGGAGTGCAGCCTGCCCTGACAGCTCTGGGTGCACCCAGCAGGAGCAGGCTGTGCTTTGGAACGCTGCCTTCCCTTCCCAGGAAGAGCTGCAGCCAGCACAGCCACTTCTGGGAATTGCTTCTGCTTAACACAGAACTGGGCTGCTACCAACCACCAGCAGAGCTGCCTTCCTGTCTGCCCCATCCCTGCTGTGGCTCTTGTGGAAAAAGTGACTTCCTGCAGGACAGGGCCAGCCAGGGCCACATCCCCCCCTGGCACCAGCCCTGATGGGGCTGAGGAGCTCCAGAGAGATTTTCACCTTCATCCCTTGGGCACCACTGTGAGCAAAACCAAGGCAGTTCCTGTGTCATTTTACATCCCTGATGTTTGTGTCACCTTCTGCCTCCAGGGACTCCTGGCACGGCACAGAGGCCACCAACACCAGCCTAGACCAGGGATGGAGGGACAGAGGGATGGGGAACAGCAGCCCAGAGCTGTCCTTTCCCTGAGGAAAGGGACCCCCAAGGGACCCTCCTTGTCTCTGTCACCCTTGGCTCCAGCTGTCCCAGCCCCACATCTCTGTTCAGGTCCCAGGAGTGAGGGCACTGTGTCACCTCAGGGACCTGCAGGGTCCCACTCCAAGGAGCACAGGACCTGTGGCTTCTGCTGAATCTCAAAGCGTGGGACAGAGCCATTCCAGGGGATGCTCCAGCCCTTGGCCAGGCTTCATTTCCTGCAGCATCACCTGAAAGGTCTGGAGGGGCTCTGGAGCTCCCCCAGCTGTGGGACAGGACCCAGGGCAAGCCCAGAACACGGTGCTGGCACCCCAAGGCTGCCTCCAGGACCCCCACACAAGGACTCGTGGTTTTGTGTTATTGCCCTTTCCAAAGAGCTCTTTTTTAGCAGCTTGCAGCCCTCAAAGAGCACGAGGAACACTCTGCCCAAGCACCTGAGCTCGCCCTTCCCCTCCTGGGAGCTCCTTACTCACCCTTCTCTGAGTGCCTGTAATTGATGGGCCTGCAGAGCAATGACTCACGGCCACACTGGGGGGATTCATCTCTCCAGCTCTCTCCAGCTCGCTCTGTGCTGGCCCTGGGGCTGAGCTGGACCAGGCACACAAAGGCCTGGGGGGTCTGGCTGCTGTGGCCCCGGGCAGCACCAACCCTCTCACAGCTTTTCCTGGCTGCTGCAGGAAAAGCCACCAAACCCTTCACCTGGGCACTACCCCCTCCCACCCAGCACTGCCACCCTCCCCTCTGCTCAGCACAGACCTTCAGCTCAGAGGAGAGCCCTTCCACTCTCCCCTTCTGATCACAGCCCGTGTAACCAGGGGAGAGCCCTTCCAGCCTCCCCTCTGCTCAGCACACACCCTCAGCTCAGAGGAGAGCCCTTCCACCCTCCCCTCTGCTCAGCACAGACCTTCAGCTCAGAGGAGAACCCTTCCAGCCTCCCCTCTGCTCAGCACACACCTTCAGCTCAGGGGAGAACCCTTCCAGCCTCCCCTCTGCTCAGCACAGACCCTCAGCTCAGAGGAGAACCCTTCCAGCCTCCCTTCTGCTCAGCACACACCTTCAGCTCAGGGGAGAGCCCTTCCAGCCTCCCTTCTGATCACAGCCCTTTGTAACCTGGCGTTCCAGGCCCCCCTGCCCTGCTGAATGACAGGGACAGCCACCAGTTCACTCCTCAGTCACTGTCACCGTGCCACTCCTGTGCTGACAGATCCAACGGGGCCTGGGTGCCACTGAGGAGCCTCTCCAGCTCTTCAGGGTTTTGCCTGTTGAGCTGCAGGAGGAGGAGGAGCTGTGCTGGGGGGGAGGAAGGGCAGCAGCCCCCGGCAGGGGCTTGCGCAACCCCCCTGCCCCCAGCTCCCCTAGAAACCCCAGCAGTAACAGAATTCACACCAAGCCTGAGAGCAGGCTCAGCCCCACCTCCTGTTCCCCAGCAGACACCTCAAGGTCTTGCTCTGTTTCACAGCATCTTCTGTGGGTGCCAGGGCAGGTGAGTGCCCACCCACACCTCGCCACCAGTGCAGGATGCCCTGCAGGGCCCCTGTGCTGCAGGGCCCGCAGGATCACGCGTGTGTGAGCGAGCAGGCGGGCAGGAACGCTGCACTGTGTGCTGAGGAGTCTCCTTAGAGACAGCCCAGGCATTAAATTCCCCAGGAAGGCTCAATAGCTGGAGAACAATCGTGGCAGAGGCTCAGGACTTGGTGGTTTAACCTCTGCAGTGGTGTCAGAGCCAGCAGGTGCCAGGCAGGTGTGCTGCAGACCCTCTGCCACCCCAGGGCACCCAAATGCCCATGGGGCAGCTCCAGAGCTCCCACCCAGCATCCACAGCTGGCACCAGTCAGGACAGGTACCCCGGGAAGGAAGCAGAGCACCTCATGATCCGGCCCGAGATGGTTTTAGGATGACAGCTATCTCCGGAGATAAGGAAGAAAAATCCACCCCGCAGCTGCAGGGGGGAGGGAAAGAGAAACCACTTCCACTGTGAGACACGGGCGAGCCCTTGAGCAGGGACAGCAGCGGGGCTGAGGGACGGGGCTGTCCCTGCCCGTGGGGACACAGCCCGGCACTGCCGGGGGCTGCACGGCCACAAACACTGCCTGCAAAACACCCCTCCCTCCTAAAGACCCCTCCCTCCCTCCTAAACATCTGCCTCCTGAACACCCCTCTGCCTCCTAAACACCTCTCTCCTCTAAACGTCTGCCTCCTGAACATCCCTCCCTTCTAAACACCCCTCTTCCCTAAACACCTCCCTGCAAAACACCTCTTCCTCCCTCCTAAACATCCCTCTGCACCCCTCTCCCTCCTGACTGCTGAGCCACAGGCAGGGCAGGGCAGAGCTGGGCAGGGCAGGGCTGGGCAGGCTCAGCAAGGCCAGCTCAGGTGCCGACTCTAAAGCCAGCCTGGGAAGGAGCCCCCGAGGGGACCTGTCCCTCTCCCCAGCACTGAGCACACCAGGCTGTGCAGGGGCAGGGCCCGGCCGTGCAGCGGGGCCAGAGCCACTTCCCTTTTCTGCCTGTACCTGCTCTGCAGCACTGCCCTGCTGTGGGACAGGCTCACTGGGGACACCCCGAGCCCCAGGGACAGCCCCAGCACCCAGAGCTGCGTTAGCACCGCTGGGTGTGCCAAAAGCCCTCCGAAATCATGTTTCCAGTTTCTGCAGCATTATATAATTAGCGTCATTTGTGTTGCAAAAGTAATTGCAGTAACATTTTTAATTAGTCTATTTGAACACTAACATTGCTCCAGTGTGCATAATATGTTGACACGAAATTACTGGGTTTGAGGCAACTCGGGATGATTGGAGTTTGTTTTGCTTTTGTTTCTGACTCGTTTGAGGGAGTCAATAGGAGCCCAGCCCGCAGAGTGGAGAGCGAAGTGTGATGGGTTTCACTTCCGTCTGGGGGGAGGAAGGGCGGCTGGGGAGGCACTGAGCTGGAGAGAAACACTGCACAGGGGAGGCCTGGTGACATTTTCCAGCTGCCCGTTCGGGTCTCAGATGTTGACTCGTGAAAACACAAAGCAGAACAGGAGCACTGGCCTTGGAGCACAGGGAGAGGGAAACCTGGAGGGAGGAATTCTGTGTGGTGTAAAGTTTGGAAGGACATCTAATCTGAAGAGTGGCTCTGCTTTCTGAGTCATAAAGGGGGACAAGAAGTAAACATTCTCCCCAGAAAAGTTACTGCATGAGATCCAAGCACCCATTACCAAATGATGCTTTTTTTCCCCTTTCTCTTCAGGAAGAATCGAGATTCTCCTTTCCAAGATCTTTTCTACATGGTACACGTGAAAGCAGTGACAGATGCAGGTTATTTTTTGCTCCCAAGAGTGAATCATGTTCCATTGCTCCTCACCTCTGCCCATGTCCCAGGGTGTGAGCCCAGCCCCAGCAGGTCCAGGCTGAGCAAACCCAGCCCCTGGGGACACATCCCCCTCAGCCCCTGACCCACAAAGGGCCCAAGAGCTGCCTGGACAAGAGGAGAAACGGCCCCGAGGGTGCCAAGGCGGGGGAGACACCAGCAGCAAAGAGAAAGCTGCCAGTTCCCAGAAGGCGATCAAGAACTTCGCTCTCGAAAGCTTTCAAACCAAATTCCCGTTCCTTTCCCATCCTGCAGCACTTCCCACGTCAGGAGAACCAAGACTTGGCCACTTGTTCCTTCCCCAGCCTGCAGAGACCGAGGGGCTGCTCCCTCCCTGGTGGTGCTGGTGCTGCGGGATGAGTCCCGAGGCTGGGAGGGGAGCACACACACCCCAGGCTGGGAGGGGAACACACAACACCCCAGGCTGGGAGGGGAACACACAACACCCCAGGCTGGGAGGGGAGCACACAACACCCCAGGCTGGGGGGGGAGCACACAACACCCCAGGCTGGGAGGGGAGCACACAACACCCCAGGCTGGGGGGGGAGCACACAACACCCCAGGCTGGGAGGGGAACACACAACACTCCCCTGGAGCACACAACACCCCAGGCTGGGAGGGGAGCACACAACACCCCAGGCTGGGAGGGGAGCTCACTCCCCTCTCTCTTTGTTCTCGAGAAGTTTCTTCACTCCCAGCTGCAGCAGGTGCCCAAGCTGGGCAGCCCAGGGGCACGGAGCCTCCCTCGAGAAGAGTTCCTCTTCCTGGCAGCTCCAGGCACATCCTCCAGCTTCCAACACCCACCAGGTATTGATTTCTTTTTGTTAACCTGCCCTGCTCCTTGCACAGCCTCCGCTGCCCACACCCAGACACTTTCTGGCTCACAGAGAGACGTTGGCCCAGGAAGCCTTCAGATGACACAAGGATAAGGAGGAGATCGTGTGCGAGGATAAGAAGCAGATTAGCAGGCAATTAAGTGGCATTTTGTGGTATCCATTAGTATTTCGAGCTACAAAGAGTCAGTTTCTGCTAACTTCCTGCCAAAAGTCACAAGTAATGAGCCTAATTAACAATCTAATTATTGCAAATGCCCTAGAAAGAAATCAGGGCACAGGTGAAAACCTACTTAAAGCAGTAGGAACAGCCGAGAGCAGACAGGCTGTGCCCCAGCATTTCCAGCCATCCCGCACACAACGGGGAAACACTGGGGAAGCTGTTAAAGTGGAATTAAAGCTGTGGTCAGTAAAGGGAGAGGCAGAGCCTCACTCCAGAGCTTCCTGCCAGCCCAGCGGGGCTGAGGAACCCCGGAACAAAAACCAGCCCTGGGACTTTCTGCCTCCCTGTCAGGATTTGCCAAGTTCAGCAGCAGCTGCAGCACAACCCGTGGGGCACAACCCCAAGGCTGGGGGTGCCTGCAAAACCCAGCGTGGGCATGGCTCCCCTGGCACTGCTGGGCAGGGTGGTGCCAGCCCTGGCACCCCCAGGACAAGCCCCGGGGCAGCCATGATGCCAGAGCAGGTGGCAGTGGGAGACACCTCTGTGCTGGCTTCCCGAGCTGGGAGCATCCTGCAGGGAGGCACGGGTGTCCTCACCCTGCATGGCTACTCATGGTGGGCATCCCCAGAGCTACCCCACCCACGGGAGCACCCTCACCTGGGCATCCCCAGAGCTGCCCACCCACAGGAGCACCCTCACCTGGGCATCCCCAGAGCTGCCCCACCCACAGGAGCACCCTCACCTGGGCATCCCCAGAGCTGCCCACCCACGGGGGCACCCTCACCTGGGCATCCCCAGAGCTGCCCACCCACAGGAGCACCCTCACCTGGGCATCCCCAGAGCTGCCCCACCCACGGGGCCACCCTCACCTGGGCACCCAGCACCTCACGGGTGGGCTCTGGGGAAACCCAGCTGATTTAGGGCAGGCTGGGCTGCCCTGCAGGATTCCCTGCTGCACAGCAAACATTTCCTGTGGCCCATTCACGCCTGTAACACCAGGGTGACCTGCAAAGGGCTTTCCTAAGGCACAGAGGATGGCACAGAGCAGCCACAGCCCCGGGGTGTCCCTGGGCACGGGGGGCTCCTGGCAGTGCTGCTGCTGCCCCCCCAGCCAGGGCTCACAGCCCGGCAGCTCCAGCCAACCCCCTGCCCTGGTTTAGCAGTGCCTGAGCACATCCAGGGTTTCTCCTTGGAGCCAGAGCAGGCTCAGGTTTGGGTAACAGCTCCTGACAGCTGGGACAGGCCTGGCACAGCGCCAGGCTCCCGACACTGGATGCTGCAGGTGGAACCGAGCCGGGCTGCAGAGCAGGCAAACCCCACCTGCCCCACAGACACCCCCGGGCTTCAGGGACACTGTGCTTGCACAAAAACACCGGCACTGTAAGGACAGCAGGGAATTCACAGCCAGCCAAGCCTGGAACACCCAAACCACAGATCCAGATGCACAGAATTCCTCTCAGTAGCGTGGCTGAGCAGCCCATGTGTGACACCTCAGGCACCAGGAGAAGCTGTGACCTTGAGAAACAGCCCTAGGACACGTTTTAGCCTCCACATCCACTTTCCTCTGCCTGCCAACACCTGTGCAGGCCCTCGGGCTGGGGCTGGAGAGGTGGCAGGAGATGGCTTTGGTAGGTTAAGGTTACACATGTGGCAGGCGTTAAGGATGAGTAGCAGCACTCATCAGGTTTAAATTGGATTAACCTGGCACTGCTTGTACAGGAGCTGCAGGATGCTCTGTGGCAGAGCCCCCCTAGAAGCCCCCCCAGCGCCTCACACCGAGTGTGCCACTCCAAAACCCAAGGGCAGCTGCGAAGAGGAGCCTTTCAGAGCTCTAAAGTGGGTTTATTTTCATGCCAAATACCTCAGCTTGGGAGTCAGCCACCCACCAAAATAAAACTCTGTCCCAAATATTCACAAAAGCCAAATTTCACTGCCAGCAGCTGCGAGCACCAGCCTCGTTTGAAGCCCACACAGGTGGGACCCACAGGACAGGGCGAGCAGGAGCAGCTCCCAGCTGGGCTGGCTGCGGCAGCAGCCAGAGAACGCCCGGGGAATTCAGCCGAATCTCCCGAGGGACATCCCAAATCCCTGAAGAGCCCCTCCAGAATCCATCCCAGCGTTGTCAGAACAAAGAATTATGGTCACAGTAACCCGGCTACCGCAACACATTTTGTTATAGAGCCTCATTTTTTCCCCAGCAACACAACCAAGCCATTCAAGCCCTCGCCGGCTGCGCAGTTCCAGCCGCTGCCCTCGCCCAGCCCGTTCGCCACCCAAACACGTTTTGGTTTAAGTACATTAAAGACAAACTCCCCTCGGCCTTTTTGGGGGGATTTAGCTGAAGTCCCGGGCGCTTATCTCTGCTAACGACACCCGACCGGCTTAAAGGCACCGACTAGTTGCGCGGGTGATTAAAAAATGACTAAGCTGCTTCCCGGGGCCGGGGGATGCTCGGGGCCGGTGCCGCGGGGATGCCGCCCGCGGGGGGCTGCGGG
>VXBR01009601.1:13396-42974 GCA_013400215.1 Cisticola juncidis | reverse complement strand
GAGGGGACAGCGAGGGGGCAGCGAGGGGACAGCGAGGGGACCCCAGCTCCCCCCGCCAGGATGTCGGCGGTGACGGTGAGGCCGATGCAGAGCGGGGCCAGCGGGCTCCTGGTCCTGCCGTTGATGGCTCCCATGCAGACCACCAGCAGCAGGAAGGAGCTCAGCACGATCTCGGCCGCCAGGGCCGCGGGGACCTGCTCGTCCGCCGTGATGGCCCCGAAGGCTCCTCCGCTGGCGTTCCCGAAGCGCTCGCTCGGTGCCACCGCCTGCGGGGACAGCCGTGGGTGCCCTGCGGGCTGTGCCCTGCCGGCAGATGGGCTCTCCGCGGGGCAGCGGGGGCGGCGGGAGGGTTAACGAGGAGCTAAACTCAGCACTTGCGGAGGAAAGGCAGCCCCGAGCGCCTGGCAAGCACAGACGGCGCTCTGGGCACCTCCTGGCATCGTGTGCCAGGCCCGCTCCGGGCCCCTCGGGGCTGTCCGGGCGGTGGCACAGGCTGGGAATGGGCAGCCCCGAGCCCAAAGGGCCCTGAGGGAGCAGTGCCAGGGGAAGGGGCACTGAGTGAACCTGGCAGCGCTGCAGAGCCGCCCTGAGCCCTGCTGTGCCTCTTCGGTGGGCACAGCAAACCCCCGGGGAGCTGCAGTCCCTGAGCCCAGCCCCAGAGCCCAGAGCAGCCCCTGAACCCGGCACCAGAGCCCAGAGCAGCCCCCGTGCCCTGCCTGGACACAGCCCCGGGTCCTACCTTGGCCAGGCCAGCCCCGATCATCCCCCCGCAGAGCTGCGAGAGCCAGTAGGGGACGAGCATGGGCAAGTGCAGCCCCCCGACCAGGCACACGCCCAGGGACACGGCGGGGTTGAAGTGGCCTCCGCTGCCGGGGAGAGAGGAGCATCAGCAGGGGGCTCACCCAGCACGGGCTCCCTCCCGGGGGTCCCCGTGGCCTGGAACCTCCAGTGCTTTTCCCTCCACTCCCTCCATGCTGCAGAAGGCAGGATCCTGCTGTTCCCTCTCCCTGCAAGGCAGCAGCAGCAGCCTGGACACCCAGTCCCCTTGCAGGACCTGGGGAGGTGTCCCTGAGGTGCTCCCGGGAGCGGCTGCAGCGCTACCAGGCAGGGGGGGCAGCAGGGGTCTCAGAGCTGCAGGAATGCACTGGTGGGGCTGCACCCAGCCTGGCAGGACACACATCCCCCCGGGGTCAGGGAGCAGAGCAGGGCTGTGGGCCCGGCCCTCAGAACCAGACCTAAATCCTTCACCTCGAAAAGCACCAGCAAGTCAGACATGAGACCCTCTAATTAAAACTGATTACCATGAGACACAGGTTAATGAACAGGTTTCATAACTGATCAGCCTGATAATTGCAGCTGATGAGTCAGGGAGTCTGGGAACGATCACCACATCTGACTGCTCAGTGGGATTAAACCCACCAGGAGAGCATCCCTGTGCTGCTCAGGGATGGGCCCTGGCTGGGCACGGCCCCAGTGCCAACAGCCCGGGCTGGGAGGGAGCCTGGGGCTGAGGGAGGACCTGGCTGCACACAAACCCCACCCTGGGCCGTTTTTCCTCCTATCAGGCACTGATAAATGATCAGTCCCATTGCTCTGGGATGATGATCCTGGCCAAGCCCAGGACAGCCTGGAGAATCCCATCCCTGGGCTGTGCAGAGCTGACACAAGGGAAGGGAATGAAACTCCCCAGGGACTCTTTCCTCATCTTCCTTGAGAATAAATCTGTGTCTCAGCACCACATCTGCTCTTTTTCAATGAGCAAATTTGTCTAAATGTTGCTTTTGAGTAATTGAAACCACTTTTTTTTTAACCTGAAAATACCCAGAGGAGGAGCATGGTTGGGTCAAAATGTTTTGCTCTGACATCCCTGTAAAAGGAATCACCTCATCTTCACAGAGCATCGAAAAATCAGAGAATGGTTTAGGCTGGAAGGACCCTTAAATATGTCCCAGTTCCAGCTCCCAGAAGAAAATGTTCCTGTTTCAGCCCATTTATATTAAATGGGGCTAAAAATTGAAACGCTGCAATCCAAAGCCACGTGAACACCCCAAACTCACCACCAAAGGTGCCACCACCGATGCCACCGCCCCCAATGGGCCATGCTGCCACCCAGGAGATCCATGGCAGGGCAGGGGTGCTGCAGGCACCGGGATTTGGGCAGGGAGGAGCCCGAAGGCAGCGGGTGGGAGCCACGGGCATCCCCCCTGCCCCTGCCCCAGGCGCTGCTGGCGTCCCTTACCTGATGTCCCCCAGGACGGTGACGGTGACAGCCAGGGCCAGCCCGTGTGCCAGGGCGGGCTGCAGGCGCCCCGTGCCCCCCGGCTCGTCCAGCACGGCCAGGCAGCCGATGAAGATGAAGAGGGCAGAGCCCAGCAGCTCTGCCAGGCACGGCTGCACGTGGAGCTCGAACCAGCGCGGCCGCGGCGGCTGCGCCTTCACCTCCAGCCCCATCACGTCCTGCAGGCACGGCCCGGCCATGGGGACGCTGGGGACAGAGCCTGAGGGGCAGGACCCGGGGACAGGGACCCCAGGAGGCTGCCAGGCTCCCCCGGCTGTCTGGAGAGGCAGCTCTGCGCGGGAGGCTCTAAATACAGATTGGATTTGCATCGCTAAGGAAAAAAAGGGGTCATAAAAGCTGTCGGGCCGGCCCCCAGGGATATCAAAGCTCGTTATCACTGCCAAGCCTTGGTTCAAGGCTTGGGGGTTTTTTCCTTGGTTGCTGTTCATGGTGTGGTTTTAGGGGGTTCTGCCAGGATTCGGGATGTGGTTCCTGCTGGGCACCCCTGGAATGTGGCACCTGAGCTCAGCCCTGGGCCTCTGTGCCTGGAGCTGCCAGGGGGCAGCGCCCTGGGGAGCAGCTGATGCTGCCATCCCAGCACCCAGACTGGGCCAGGTGGGAAGGGACCTGTGACAAACTGGGCCATCCAGTGCCACCCCTACCCTGGACAGGGACACCTTCCCCATCCCCTCCAGCCTGGCCTTGGGCACTCCAGAGATCAAGGGGCAGCCACAGCTGCTCTGGGCACCTGTGCCAGGGCCTGCCCCCCTGTGAGTGGGGACCATCAGCCAGAACTCCTTGAAAGCTCAGCCCAAATCCTACCCAGATATTCCAAGGCTGGGGCTTCATGTCCCTCTTGTTCTGCTCTCAAATGAAGATGTGGGTGAGAGGGGCCAGGGATCCACCAGGCACTCCAAAGCTGGCATTGATCAAACCCTGATCAAACCCTCCCTAAATCCTCCTCATCCCAGCAGGATCACAGATTCAGCCAGGGCAGAGGGACTAAGGGAGAGCCTGAGGCAGCAGCATCTCACAGCTCCCAGCACCACCAGCAAGGGCTCCACGGGGAGGGTTTGCCCTGGGGCTGCAGGAACCCAGATCTGATCTTTGGAGTATCGACTGTGAGGGATTAATGCCACACATACCCAGGGACGGGCACTGCCCAGGTGATCCCAGGGCAGCTCCCTGGAACAGCAGGAATGTGCCCACAGTCCAGGACCAGCCCAGCCCTGCAGGGATGGGCCCTGCAGCCTTGAGCAACCTCCTGCAGCCCCGTGTTTGTGGTGCTGAGCTGAGGGGTTTGCAGGGCCCTCCTCTCGTCAGCAGGGTAAAGAACGCCGCTGGTTTATGGTGGTGTCACAAGGCACCAGGGATGGGAAGGAAATTTCCACTTGCCTGTCTCTGTGGCCACACCACAGACAAGGGTCAGGCAGGAGAATCCCAGTAAAGACACCTCTGACAGAGCCTCCATCCACTCATTTCCCAAGAATTTGCTGCCTACAGCCAGGAGGTCTTGGCAGCAGCTTGTATCACTGGGATATCTGTGAGAGCTGGGTTTGCCTGTTCTTTGGGGTCCTCGTGAACCCTGGCACCTGTGGCACAGGGAAATACCTGATTCAATCCTGACACCTCACTGGGACCAGCTCCCAGGGCCAGCAGGTCCCTGGAATGCCCCTGCCACCACGGCTCCCAGCACAACCCAGCACTCCTTTGGGAGGAATTTGAACTTGGGCAGAAGGAATCCAGAGCTCATTTATTTTTGGGGTACTTATTATGAGAGATTAATGTAACACATATCCAGATTTCAGCTGGTCCTTCCTTCCCACACAGGCACTGTTGGGAACTGAGCTGTCCCAAATCCCAAATCCCAGATCCCCAGTGCCACCAGCAGCACGGGCATCTCCCAGGAGCACCAGGACACGTCCCTGGCCAGGGACAAGGCAGCACAGTGGCCCAGCCAGGTGCTGCTGCCACGTTCCTGGTGCAGGGACCCTGCCCAGGGTGGTGCCACTGCACCCAGGCTCTGTGTCCCAGCACAGTGGTGGCTTCAGAGCATGGCAGGGCCACAGCCCAAAGGCCAGGATTAACCCCTGTCCTTGGCTTTTAAACATTTACCACTCCTGAGGCAGCGGGGATGTTTGCCTGAGCCTTGCAGAGGAAATGCTTCACATTCAGGTGGGAAAGGCACCAATTATTGCTGAGCATGGCCTGAAACAGGACAGAACAAAAGCACAGCCTGCAGGAAGGGTTTCCCTCTGGAGCTTCAGCCTCAGCTCCTGCCTTGGTTGTGCCCTGGACATGCAAAGGCAGGAGCCTGCTCTGAGCAGCCCTTGCCCCTCCTGGAGATGAAATCCTCAGCACCAAGGTTTGCTCAACAGGATACACGGAAACTCTGCCCGTGGGAAAAGGCGTGGGGATGAGAACAGATAAATCTGTTCATATCAGCAGACACTTATTTTTGTCCTTGTTTGGGCTTGCACCGATTTGTTAGATAAGTGACAATAGCAACTGTGTCAATTAGTACAGGAAGTGGTGGCACCAGACAAGCCAAGGCTTCCAAAAGCAGTTTTTAGGAATCACAGGGAACATTTCCCTCATCCATCTACCTGGGCAGGAAAGCCAGAATTACCCTAATTTATCCACCCCTGTGTTTCACTGCTCTCATCCTTTCACCGTGCAGATCTGCCACCTTTCCTTTGCTTTTCCAACCAAAGAGCTCAAATGAGGTCTGTATAGAAAAACAGGTTTGAGGCTTGGATGATCTTTAAGGTCCCTTCCAACCCAAACCATTCAGGGATTCTAAACCCAGACCACCCAAACCCCAAAACCCCTTAAGCAGACACTGAAGAACATCACAAGTACAGTCAGCACTCAGTGACAGAATCCCAGACTGGTCTGGGTCAGAAGGATGCTGAAACCCATCCGTGCCAGGGCCTGCCCATCCTCCCAGGGAAGAATCTCACCCTAAAATCTACTCTAACCTCCCTCTGTGTGGGTTTGAAGCCATTCCCCTTTGTCCTGTCACTCTGTGCTCTTCAAACCCCCCAAGTGCTCTCTGTGGATTGGTGCTGGCACATTTTAAAGAGCACAATTGCAGCTGGTATCTATAAAAGCCATCACAAATCAGTGTGGTGCTGCAGAGGTGGTGCTGCAAGGAGAGACCCGGCAGGTCCAGCGTGGGGTCGGCTCTTTAAGGAGCCATGAAGGCTCAGAGCAGCTCCTCTGACGCTGCCTTATCTCCGGATTTACCTCGGAGCCCCAGAGCCCCGGGATTGCACAACCGCGGCTGAATGAGAACTTGCACAGCGATTTGCAGCTCGTACCTGTGGCACAGGTGAGGTGACCTCTGCCCCTTCAGAGCCCACGTTGTGTAAGAGTTTTCCTTCCAGTCGTGCCTCGGTGCCGATGGAAATTTCCAGGGATCCTGGGTGCGGGCTGAGCGTGTCCTGCTGGGGAGCAGGGATGGGTTTGGGTCAGTTCTGCACTCACAGACTGGGTTTGAGCAGGGGAAATAACCATCCCAGCAGGACACAGCCATTCAGACTTAATTCTGGCATTTCACAGCCTTAATTCTGGTGCTTAGCATTAAAATCCAAGCCCCCACAGAAGGGATGGACACACACCCCTGCCCATCTCCCCTGCAATGACCTGGCCCCTGTCCTGTCAGCCCACCCACACTTCCATCCTCAACACCCACAGTCTGCTGTGCCCCAGCAACCCAGAAGGATCCTATAACCTCAAACTGGGGAGCTGCTAACCCTGCAGAGGGGCTGAAACATGCACTGAGCCAACGACTGCTTTTCATTCAGCTCCTAAAGCTGGGCAAGCCCTGCCAGGAACTAAATAATTCAATTTCCTGCAAGGCAACTTCTTTCCTCCATCTCTGCAGTGAGCAGGCAGTGCTGAGGGATGGGGAACGAGGATGGAGCACAGGAGCAGGGCAGGGCCAGCACCCAGGGCAAGGAGCAGCAGCCAGGACTGAGCATGGACAGGAGCTCCTGTGAACAGCCAGGGACTGGCAGCTCACAGGGACCACTGCAGAGCCCCACTCTGCCCCAGACCCAGCCTCAGCCTGGGGAAAGCTTCCCCTGCCATTCCCACGCTGGGGAACCCACCCTGAGCAGGGCTCCTCTGGGCACAGTCCTGCCCTGGCAGGGTGGGCAGCCCTGGCACAGGGCCTGGCACTCCCAGCTTTCAGCAGCAGCTGGAGAAGGGAATCAGCCCTGCAGGAGCTCCTGCCCAGCCCTCCTTGGTGCTGGCAGAGAAGGGAACTGGGTCACTGTGTGCTCCAGGGCTGCAGCAGGACCAGAGCATCGGGATCCCTGCACTGCTGGGGGGGACAGGGGGAGCCCCGTGTGCTGCAGGGCTGCAGCAGGATCAGAGCATCCGGGATCCCTGCACTGATGGGGAGGACAGGGGGAGCCCCGTGTGCTCCGGGATCCCTGCACTGCTGGGGAGGACAGGGTGGGAGCTCAGGGTTGTGCTGGCTGGAACAGATAAAGAAATCCCTCCCCTGTCCCCAGGGAGTGTTTGGGTGGGGAGGGAGCTGCAGGAGCAGCCCTGCTCTGCTGGGAGCCCCTGGCTCAGGAGGCTTTTCCAGGCAGGAGGGGAGGCTGTGCCTGCTGCTGCCCGGGAGATGTGGGATCCTGGAGCTCTGCCTCTCCCTCCTGCCTCTCCCTCCTGCCTCTCCCTCCTGCTCCAGCCTGGCCTTTCCCTGGGGCACTGCTGCTCATGGGGCAACAGAATTCACCTCCAGGAGTCAGAGAAGGGTTTGGGTTGGGAGGAGCCCTTAAAGCCCATCCAGTGCCATGGCAGGGACCTTCCACTGTCCCAGGCTGCTCCAAGCCCCTTCCAGCCTGGCCTTGGACACTTCCAGAAGTCCAGGGGCAGCCACAGCTTTCCTGGACCTGCCAGCAACTGCTTTAAAAGAATATTCCTGCTGAGGCACTGGGTGAGAGGAAAAATGTCATTAAACCAGATAGAAAGGGCTCATTTCTAGCAAGTAAGACAGGAGACAAATTATAAATATTAAACATTTATTATTTTTCTCATAGGAAGGTGGCAAGATTCAATTTCAAACAACAGGACAAGAGCTTTGATTGCTGTTGGGATTTTCTTTTGCTTCTTTTAGGGGGAAAGAGAGAAGGAGGAACTGGTGTAAAGGTACTACCAGAAGCAGTGCAAATTCAGATTAATTTCTTTCCTCAGCATCCCAGTGCTGAAACCACAAGCTAAGCCTTTCCCAGTTAAACCAAGTCTGTTTCCAGTTTCCTGTACATCACTGAACACAGTCAGGGCCCCCCTTCTCCCTCACCCAGCAGTGACAGCCTCACACAGCAGTGAAGCCTGGGGAGACAAAATTCCATCAGAACTGGACCTGAGCAGACCCAAAAGGCCCAGAACTGCCCCCTGTGCAGGGCAGGCTCCCTCTGGCTGCCCAGGGCCTCACAAACACGAGTTACAGCCACAAACACAGAGCAGGGAGATGCAGGAGCCAGGACACTGCCAGTTCTACACCAGGGAAGGCAGCTCAGAACAGGAGCTGCTGCCACCCTGTGCAAGCCCTGCCAGGCTGCTGGGCACGGGGGCAGCCCTGCTCACTGAGATTCCTGGGAAGCACCCACAGGCACCAGGCTGTCCCCAGGAGTGTCCCAGGCCCAGCCCAGGCCTGGCCCAGGCCAATCCCATCCTGTCCTGTCCTGGCCAAGCCAGGGCAGTCCCGGGGCTCCCTGGGCTCCCCTCCCTGCAGCCTCAGAAGTCGATGTTGGCCAGACCTGTGTGAAGAGAAAGAGGGATTGGGGGAGGAGGGAGGGTTATTCCCACCCTCCCCACCCTTCACTGCAGGTACATGCTGCAAGAAAGATGCCTTGAGAGTTATTTCATTTTTAAAAACTTAAACATTAAGGATTTGATGTGAGGAAAGCAGGAAACAGGTTGGGCTGTACTTTTTTAACCCCTTTTTGATTGTGATGCAGCAATTAATGTGATGAAGTCAATTTGCAGGAGCACTGGAGTTGTGCATGGCAGAAGGAACAACACCAGGCTCAGGAACCTCAGGGTCTGCCCAGGAAATCAGGAAGACAAAGCAGGGGAAAGGACCATTAATGAGGGCAGTAAATTCACCCTGGATGATAAGCCCTGCTTTAGGTTAAGGTATATCCATGCCATCTCCTTTGGACACTTTGAGGTCCCTGTCTTTTGTAACTCCTAAGACCCTGCACCCCTCAACCTCAGCACCCTGAACTGTCCCCAGCCCTTCTCTAACCACAGCAAAGAACAAAGCTGAGGTCCCCAAACAGGGCTGCATGAGCAGCTGCCCTTTTGGGCCTTAGCTCCCCTAAAATGAGCTGTGCAGTGCAGTCAGCACCTTTCAGCCTGAACAAATCCCTTGCAGAGCTCGAGTTTTGGAGCTCAGAGCTCTGGAGGGTTCAGAGAGCACCACAGGGCAGCAGCTCTGCCACAGCACAGGGTGCTGAAGGGCTCCTTTTACCACTTTTTATTTGAAGATCTCCTTTCACCAGCTCTGTCAGAGGCCTTGCTGCCCAGCCAGGCTGCAGAGACCAAATCTACCTCCATTTGCTGAGGAGCAGTCAATAAAATCTGCTCTTGGATGCTCTGTCAGGAGCAGGGAAAGGGCAGGGAGGACGAACAGGAGGAAATGATAGAACAGCAGGCAGAGGTTGTCTGGAAGGACTGAAGGCCCTGAAATTGCAGCCAGAAGTTGAGACAAACTGTGACTGCAGCAGAGTTGTGTTTCTAATCTGGACAAACACAGGCTGTGGCCATCCATCCTTCAGCCAAACAATTCCCTCATTTATCATCTCCAGGCAGCAGCAGCATCCACGTGCTGCAGAAAGCCTGAATCAAATCTCTCTTTCACAGAAATTCCAGTGCAGGAGAGACAGAATTTAAGAACAAAAGGAACATGTGAAAGAGCTCATTTCAGAGGGAATACTCTTCCCCAGGAATATTCTTCCCCAGTGTGGAAAACTCCAGTGTCAGATGGCTGCAAATGGGGACAGAGCAGAGAAGGCTGGGATAAGTAATACAAATTTATCTTTGTGTTGTCAGGACACTGTGCCTCCATATACCATGTGCCCATATGGCACTTCCCATGCATGGGATTTGTAAACCTTGCAATTAGCACTGATGGGATAAAGCAGGAGTTATTTAAAGTAACCCACACGGCATCTTCTGGTGGAAAAACTCCAACTCCCCTGTGCTGGACAGGCCTCCCACTTGGGTGCCCATGGACCTCCAAGGGCTGTGGAGGAACAATCCCAGCTGGAGGTGCTGGAGGGAGCTCTGAGGGCCCTGTGTGACCACCCCAGCCCCCCCAGGACACCTCCAGGGCAGGACCCCGGGGCTGGAGAACTTTACCCAAGTTGCTGCTGTCCTTGGAAGCCCAGCAGATGCAGTAGTGCTGCATCAGTTGTTCAAACAGCTCCTTCTCATCCAGGAATTCCAGGGATTCTATTCTGTAGCAATGAAATGAAAGTGGGGATTTGAGCTGGACTCCCAGCAGAATTGTCACTGAATTGTTCACTCCACAGGCACCTCTCAGGGAATGATTGCAGGTATTTGTGCTCCACTGGTCCCACCCTGGCAGTGCAGGAACAAGTGACCCACGGGGTGATTTCACCTCCTCATGCCCGGAATTCCCACCCAGGACTCATCTGTGTCACTCCTCACAAACACCAGGGCTGCTGCTGGGGATCCACGGGGGCAAAGGTTCCTGAATGCACCATAGGTGTGAAATGCTGCACAGGAACACTCTGGGAAAGGCTTTTCTGAAGAAAAAGCATTTTCCTGACTGATCCTGGAGGACAGAGTTTACATAACCCTATTTCCTGGCATGTGGAACAAGTGCAAGGAGCTGAGCAGATCCAAGGTAGCCAAAAAAGCTGCAGAGAAAGCACGAGCTCTGTCTCCACCAGTGCCATATGGTCCCACCACACAGCCCTGTTCCTATTTAAACCACCTCTGAGCTCCACTCTCACCTGTTCAGTTCCAGGCTCTGAGAAACCCCCAGACATGAATATTCTGACCAAGGAAACTTGCTCAGCTAATTCCAACTATGAACGACCCACAGCAATTCACATTCCACATTATATCCCTAAGAAGCTACCCCTTAAAATTCCCCACTGTTTAACATTTAATGCAGAAATACTAACAAAATCCAGGCAGATCAGTGACTGTTAAACAGCCCTGAGTCCCTGCTCAGTCTCCCTCTCGTGATTTCAGCCTGTCGTGGTTTAACCCCAGCCAAAATCTTCACAAGGAACATCTTGGGGACTGCAAAAAGTCAGCACAGCATTTCTGTGGCCTCCTCCATCTGCACATCCCTGTCAGGAGATGCCTCCTGTCACACCCCATGAGCCATCAGTCATTCCAGCCTGCTCCTGGGTCAGGGATCACCCTGGGGCTCTCAGGAATCAGCCTCAGGAATGCTGAGGCTCCCTGGGCAGCCCCCTCTGCCACACCAGGGGACCCCACACTGCCCATGGACTGGAAGGAGCACGGAAATGGCACCTGGGGGTGGCTTTGGGGTCCCAGTGGTACCTTTTGACATCAGCCTGTGGCAGGAAGCTGTACACCTTCATCATGTCCACGGCACGGGCGTTCTCCCAGCCGCTGGCCAGCAGCCTCTCCCTCTGCAAACAGAGCACAGCTCACAGCATTGCAGGGAAACACCTCAGGACAGCCTCTCCACAAGGGATTCCACTGGGGAGCTGAGATCTGTCCTTGGAAATGCTCCCCAACCCTTCCCTGAACTGTGCTGCTGCTCTGTGCAGGGCTGGGCGCTGAGCAGGAGGTTCTGTGCAAACACTGAGGTTCAGCTATCAAAGGGAAGCTCTGGGGTGACCTAACTGTGACCTGCCAGGACCTGAGGGAGCCAGCATGAAACGTGGAGGGACAGTGTTTACAGGGGATGGGGGGACAGGACACAGGGAATGGCTCCCACTGCCAGAGGACAGGGATGGATGGGATTTGGGCAGGAATTCCTGGCTGGGAGGGTGGGCAGGCCCTGGCACAGGGTGCCCAGAGCAGCTGTCGCTGTCCCTGCATCCCTGGCAGTGCCCAAGGCCAGGCTGGGCAGGGCTTGGAGCACCTGGGACAGTGGAAGGTGTCCCTGCCATGGCAGGGGTGGCACTGGGTGATCTCTGCAGTCCCTCCCAAGCCAAACCATGCCCAGTTCCAGGATAACAAAGGGCCCAGTGACTGCCTCTCCCTGCCCTGGTCCCTGCTGAGCCCTCAGGGCACACTCAGGTGTCCCAAGGCTCAGTGTCACCCCTGAGGCCTCACCTGGGAGTGCAGGGAGCTGCAGAGCTGCACCCCTGCCAGGCTGCACTGGCGGCGCTGCAGGTTCTCGATCATGATCTGCCCGAAGCGATCGCCCATGTTCACCTGGGGACAGAGGGACAGAGTGTCCCCTTCAGTGCCACGGGAGCAGGGCCCTGCTCACCCCTGCATGAACCCCTCCCAAAATGCACAGGGCACCAGTGAGTGGCACATCCTCCCAAAATTCACAGGGCACCAGGAGTGGCACCCTGCCCAAAATGCACAGGGCACTGGTGAGTGTCACCCTGCCCAAAATTCACAGGGCACCAGTGTCACCCCCTCCCCAAAATGCACAGTNCCAGGACAGTGCCCCAGGACAGTGCCCCAGGACAGTGCCCAGGACAGTGCCCCAGGACACTGCCCCAGGACAGTGCCCAGGACAGTGCCCAGGACAGTGCCCAGGACAGTGTCCCTGCCCCAGGACAGTGCCCAGGACAGTGCCCAGGACAGTGTCCCTGCCCTCCTGGGCTGACAGCCCCCTCTCTCCCAGCCCTCGCTGCCCGGTTCAGGCCCCAGCAGGGATTTCCAGCTTGGGAGATGCTGTCAGGATTCCTGGAGCCCTCGTTCCCCCAGGCAATGTTGTACTTGCACAGTGAGAAACAGAGCTCCTGCTGATGTGATTTCTGCTCCACTTTGCCAGAGAACACAGAGGTAATTATGTAATGTCATACACCCAGAGCCAGCACTCAGCATCAGTGCTTTTCCCTCTGCTTCAGCTAAATCAATATTCTATGCTTTTTTCTGCATATGGATTAAGTCTCAATTATTTTGCTTCAACAAAGTCCAGAAATTGTCCTTCAGAATAGCTGTATTTTCTCCACAATGAGCTAACCAGGCTACAAGTTAAACCACATTACTACAGAAATTGAGCAGAAACTGCTGTTCCTACAAAAGGACGTGGCCCACTCTCATTCCTCACAACTCCCACCCACCAGAGCAATTTGAATGACAACAATGCAGGTCTAAAAATGCCCCTCTGCCTTTACCTGCTCATAATTGATCACCATGGCCACGGGGAAGGTGCTTGCTGCCCACTTGAGCAGGTTTGCAGACTGCTGGGGGGTCATGTAAACCAGCACACACTCGGCCACCAGCAGCGTTGGCAAACTGCAAAACAAACCCAAAGGAGAACAATTCCAGAGCTGAAAAGAACAAGAAAAATCCACCCAGGGCTGTGAGCAAACAAGTCACTCCATGTCCACAGGATTTCCTGAAAGAGCTCCATTTATCCTGAACTAGACACTGAAGAGTGAATGAAATCTCTTCCTCACATTGACTCAAACTGGGGTTTCTGGCAGCTGGGAATTCATGAGCCACAGGACAGCCCTGTGGTTGTGAATCAGAGATTTTAGGGATCACTGTCCCCAAAGCCAGCCCTGAGCACAGGACAGTGTCATCCTGTCAGTGCCCTCTGACAGCAGGACCTGCTGCTAAAATTCCCTTTGCAGGACAGCTGTGCCCTGTGGACACAGCTCACACTCCTGCAGAGATCAGTGAAATCAGACATTAATTACAAATGGAAAAAAAAGTTCTCTCTTTAAAAAAAGTTCAAAGAAGAATTTTAATTAGACAAATTTGTTCAGTATCTGTAAAACAATCTTCACATATTATTATCTAACAAAATGTAATCTATAGTTTGCACGTTGCCTCTTCCCCCTCCATCCACAAAACAACAAAAATAGACATCTACACGAGTGATTTTCTTCACAATTATTGAGTTTGCTTTTAATTGCTGGAATGAAAGGGGAAAAAAAAGTCACCAGAAGCAGGAGAAATTCCACAAGGAGCAGCAATGTAGGCAAGCAAGGCAACATTTGAGAGGATGGAAGTGTAAAGAATTAAATGGCAATTTGATGCATTCTGCTTCCCCATATGCTCTCTCCCACCCAGCCAGATCTCTGCTATTTATACTGCAGAGATTTTAAAGGTCTGTCCATCATCCACTCAGAACTCAACTCCTGCCCCCCCAAAGCCTGTGCTGAGCAAGAGAACCCCAGAGCAGCCCTGGCACTCAGATCCCAATGAATCCACTGCAGTTCCACCAAAGGGTTTAGGGAACGACAGGAGGCCACAGAAAATAATTGCAGAGATAAAACTCACAAATCACAGAATCCTGGAATGGTTTGGGCTGGAGGGGATCACAGAGACCACCCAGTGCCACCCCCTGCCATGGGCAGGGACACCTTGCACTGTCCCACTGCAAGCCCTGTCCAGCCTGGCCTTGGGCAAGAGCTTCCACAAGCCCTCATTAACAAAAAAAACAACAATAAAATAAAATAAAATTAAAAAAACCCAATTGAAACCCTGTGTTTTACTGTATGTCCAAGCTATGTTTCTTTAGCTTTTCCTCCAGGTCAGATGAGAAGCGCAGGTCTGCTCCCACTATGGAATAACGGCTGGAGTCCAGGCTGTGGCAGTCTGCAAGGCAGAAACGTCACAAATGTCACATAAACTGCACAGCACACAGGGACTGGAGCCAAGGCTTGGCCTGTCAGACCCAGCTGTGAGCAGCAAACTCCTCTCTGAATTCATGGTTCCCCTCCCAGTGGTGTTTTGCAGCTCCAGCCTGCTGAGGCTCCTCTGGCTGCAGCTGAAGCAGAGGTTACCCCAGTGTTCCCATGGTTCCCAGGATGCAGAGACAGGAGAAATGGGAACATGAAAGGCAGGGGGTTTTGGTTTTGTTTGGAAACTCTTCTTAGATGGCCCAATGTGTGTACATAGGAACTACATGAAAGTACATCAATTTCTGAAAAACCATGATAAGTGACAGTATTTCATATATTAACAACAGATATAGCTATATAAATTAACTATATATGTAGTTATATAATAAATATGGGGAGCAGGCAGAGGCTTGGGGCCAAAAAGAAGTTACCATTAAGCCTTTTGGTATGATTAATGGTGATATTTAAGGAAAGAGTCAAATTAGAGAAGGTGTTCTGAGCAACATTCCCCTGGGATACAGTAGGATCCTGTGGATTCCTGTGGATGCCTCAAGGAACAAATCCCAGAGTCCAGGGAGCCCCTGCCATCCTGGCACAGTGGGGAAGCAGCCTCCTGCCACCAACAGTCCTGGCACCCAGAGGAGCCACAGGAGGCACCTCCCCAGTGCTCCATCAAGCCCAGCCAGAGCCAAAGCCCTGCAGGGACACTGGGATGGCCCTGGGACACCTCAGCCTCCCTGGAGGGCACCCACACCTCCCTGGCAGCCCCTTCCCCTGCCTGAGCACCCCTTCCATGCAGAAATTCCTCCTGATGTCCAAGCTGAGCCTCCCCTGGCACAGCCTCACTGAGGAGAGAGGAGAAGCCAAGGGGCTGAAGGGGCAGGATGAAAGGAGTTCCCATTTCAGGAGAGGGGAACAAACAATTGGAGACAAGTGTGGGTTTTCTCAATTATTCCATCAAGCAGGGATCACACATCCCAGAGGATGCACCTCTATTTAGTGTTCAGGTGGGCAACCCCCTGCAAGGGGCACCAGCAAGTGACAATAGCTGCCATTCCAGCAGCTCCTGGGAGCAGCTCCAGGAATGAGAAACAGTTCAGAAAGAGAGTTACAAGGGAAGAAAAGAGAAAAAAAAAGTTGTGCGGCAAATGATTCAACATTTTGAGTCAAGGCTTTTTCCATGTGCATGTTCTGTAATAGCTTTACTACTTCCCACACCCTTCTATTTAAGTGATTACATCAAGGCCATGATAATGGCATCAAAAAAAGCCACCCAAAAACCCCACCACACACAGGGAAGTGCTTAAATCGGGATTGCTTTCTGCCCATGGATACGGCACAGCCAGCGTCAGCCACCACAATTAGCAGGGAATTAATGCCAGCTCCCTGTCCAGCCTGCGAGGCTTGGACACACAAATACATCAACAAGAACTGAAATAAAAGCCAGAAATAAACCACAGAACTTTTAATTGATCCAGGAGGGAAGGAGCACCGAGACTCCAAGGTGAAGCACACGTGCCTTGCTCACATCACACTGGTTTGAGCATTTTTATTGTAAAATCCTGGATTGGTTTGGGTTGGAAGGGACCACAGAGCCCATCCAGTGCCACGGGCAGGGACACCTGCCACTGTCCCAGGCTGCTCCAGCCTGGCCTGGTACACTGCCAGGGATGGGGCAGCCACAGAAGCTGTGCCAGGGCCTCCCTACAGCACAGGGAAGGATTTCTCCTCAGTGTCTCACTGAAATTTCCTCCTTTTCAGTCTGATCAGACTTAACCAGGCAAACTCCAACTGCTCCATCACCTCCCCTCAGGGAGCACAGAGCTGGAACTGCCACTGGCCCCAGCCTGGAGGCCACAAATCCTTCCAGAAACATCCCCAAGGCTGCTGGGCCATGGCCTGGCACAGCTCCTGCCTCACTGCAGAGCTGGAGACCCCTGGGCTGTGCAGGGCTGGGGTGTCCCTGTGGGCTCCTTCCCATCAGGATATTCTGTGAAGCATCAAAGTGAGCACTCTGCTGCCCCAGGCTGAGCAGCCCTGCTGCAGATGGATTCTGCAATTCCTGCCCATCCACAGGGCAGCTGGAAAAGCAAACCCAAGCTCCAGCCTGGCAGCACTCACGTGGTCCCCATTGATTTCTCCTGAGGAACAGGAGTTTGTTTTCTGTGAACTGATTTTCTCTGTGTGTTCACTCTCACTGCAGTGCTGTGGCTCAGGCCAGCTGTCCCAGTGCTGTCACAGCCAGACTCTGGTGACACAGAGCCATGTCCCATGCCCCATGCCCCATGTCCCATGCCCCATGTCCCATGCCCCATGCCCCATGTCCCATGTCCCATGCCCCATGTCCCATGCCCCATGCCCCATGCCCCATGTCCCATGTCCCATGCCCCATGCCCCATGTCCCATGCCCCATGTCCCATGCCCCATGCGCCATGTCCCATGCCCCATGTCCCATGTCCCAGGCACTGATTCCACCCAGGCACCCCCAGCTCGTGGTTTCAGGGAGGGTTTGGGGCTGGGGGCTCCCCAGAGCTGCCCTGGGGATTGGGGTGATGCCCACACTCAGACATTGCACAGATTCTCCCTGAACTTGGCTGAAATGGAGGTTTTTGAAATTTAGATTTAAGTTGAGAAATCCAAGGGAGGGGAAAGAGAAGGAGAGAAAGATGAGCCCCACCCAGGCCAGCCAGCCCAGCCAGGCTGTCCTGGCCCAGGCACAGGGCTCAGCTCTCCAGGGATAATCAATGGACAGGGCTCTGCTCTGGGCACACATTTCTGTTTATTTGCCATGGCTTTGGCACACAAGTGGCTCCAGTCTCACAGTCACAGAACAAGAGCAGCCTGGAGTGACTGCACAGCAGCAGGAGCTGCTCACAGCTGCCTCTTGCCCTCACCACACTGAATCCTTTCCTCCCAGCAATGTCAGGAGCAGGGAGTGCTGTGCTGCAGGGAGGCCTCAGCCCTCACCAAGCTCCTCCTCTGCCCAAGAATTCAGCTTTCTTCTCTCACTCTCTGCTCACATTAGTGCAACAATTTCCTGGAGCTTTTCCAAGAGACAGCATGCAGGATACTCTTGACTCCAAGGGATTTCAGCAGGGTGTTCATGCTAAGGCACCTCTGGTAGCTTTACAGAGCAGCAGCCCCTGCAGTAACACTGGCACCTCAGTTGTTTTCTAGCTTTTCCTCAAAAATACTTAAAATTGCTTTGTATTTCTGCACCATTACTGAACTCAAGTTCTCACCCATCTATTTATTCTAATACCCAGATCCTGCAGGAAGGCAGCAATAATCATTGACATGTGAGGCACAAACTGTTTTCCCCCCCATGTGCATCACTTTCTATTAATCCACATTGAAATCATCATCAAGTCACTAATTTCACAAGATACTTCTACAGTTCTTTACCACTCTTCAGAGTTTGGATTTGCCAACAAGCTGCCACTTACTAATCACTGTATTTTCCCAATTTTTTCTTGGTGTTGAACAACAACATATCCTCAAGCACAGCTCTCCATCTCCTCCATAACAAAACTTAACAACATATGCTGGCCCTCCATCCCAGCTCCTCATCCATATGAGAACCATTCCCTCCCCACAGCCACTGTGCCACTTCTCTGGCATGGGACACAGACAAAACACATTCCTAAATCCAAGCACTCCACTGATGTCCTTTCCCAATGGATACATTGACTTAGAGAGCTCCAGCAGATCTGGGAAGGCAAACTTACCCTCCCAAAGCCATGGGGACTCTTTCTCAACTCATCCTGTGTAAAAACTCTGCTAAATGCAAAGATCTGTGCTCTGAATGAGAGATTGCTGTGCTGCTCTGTCTGTCGGGGCTCCTGTGATTTGGTCAGTGCAGACATCAGTGCCCCCTGGCCTGGGGCTCCCTGGATTCCCCTGGGCCCGTCTGAGTCCCAGCCAAACCTTCCAGCTGGGGAGTTGGAATGACAGGCACAGACCAGCACTGAGCAAACTCCCTCCCAAGTCCCCTCAGAGCTGTAGGAACTCTTTGCTCATCTGTCTGATTTATCTGCTATTCCAGCACCTCTCCTGCTGCCCCTTCCCCACCAAGCAGCTCCATTCACAGGGACACCTCCCCTGTCCCAGGCTGCTCCAAGCCCTGTCCAGGGACACTGGGCACTGCCAGGGATGGGGAGTCCACAACCTTTGTTCCATCATCACATCAGAACCATCAGAGTGCCTCACACCACTGGAATTATTGTCCTTTTAATACTGAAATGTAACAAACAGCACTGGCTCATGTGCCTGGACTGTGCAGGCTGTGTTTCTGCTGTAAAAACTCTGCTAAATGTAAAGATCTGTGCTCTTAATGAGACAGAAAGCAGATAAACACTCCACAGATATTTTAATCCAGTATCCATGCCTCTCTGTAGCACTTTTTCCTTTCCTGTGACAGAAAAGGAGCTACATATGAAAGAAAAAGAAAAAAAACCCAACAACTTTCTGCCAGAATAAAACCACTTAAAGAGAAGACATTTCTAACATGACATGGAACAAATGGGCAGGAGTCTGTAAGAGAAGAAAAAAGCCTCTTTTCCCTCCCAATTCTCTGTCCAAACAGCATTTCAAACATTAAAAGCCTGCCCACATAGCAGAACAAAATGATCAGAAAAGTTTTAAAAGTGCTGCAGTACATCACTGACTGAGTTTGAAGATGACTCACCTATTAGAAGAGAGTCCCCTGAATGGGATTCCATAATTGGTTTTGACAGGGGAGGTTTTGATCTGTGGGAAGAAGGAAGAAGCATCTCAGAGCAGTTAAGCCTGTTGAACAGAGAGCTTACAGCTTTTTTCTTAACATATATATATGTGTGTGTGTGTGTGTGTGTGTGTGTGTGTGTGTGTCAGAACCAGCCAAGGGAACATCTCTGCCCTCTGCTGGAAAGGAAAACCTTTGCAAGCTTGGTGAAGCTGGAGCTGAGTTTTATCCACAATTCCTTCTGAGTTTTGAGAGAATCTTTCCAGGGAAATCCAGGTACTCTGTCATGTGTCCTCAATAACCCCAAAGGACCCATTCCAGCAGGATATTCCCAACAGGAGCAGCTGAACAGGCACAGCTGGGAATTCTGCACTGTCCCCAGCAGTGAGAGTTTGTCACTCTGACTGCCAGGACTCTGTCCCTGCCCCAGAGCAGCCCCTGCTTGGCTCTGGAGCTGTCACACCCAGGGACAGGGGCTGCACCAGGAGCCTTCATCCTGCACACACCCATGGAATGGGCTGGGAAAGGACAGCAGAGCCCAGCCAGTGCCACCCCTGCCATGGCAGGGACACTTCCCTTGTCCCAGGCTGCTCCAAGCCCTGTGCAGCCTGGGACACTGCCAGGGATGCAGGGGCAGCCACAGCTCCTCTGGGCACCCTGTGCCAGGGCCTGCCCTCCCTCACACCCCAGAACATGAGGAATTTCTCAGCAGAGATGAAATATTGACCCTGACTGACAGGCAGCCTCCCACAGCTGAACACAGGACTCAGACTTACTTGATATTATGAATTTTTCTTGCAACGATCATTGGGAAATCCACTTCAAAATATTTTCTAGGGAGAAGATTTTCATCCTGGGAATTGCAGGAAGACACTAAAATTAGGGACACTCAAGTTTCACATGCACAGGACAAGACAGACCTCAAATCCTGAACACTTCTGCTTTGGCTTATGCTGGCATTTGTGACAGTGGTGTAACAATGTCCCACAGCTCAAAACCCCTTAAAATCCACCAAAAACCAGCTGAGAGACATTAGAATGGCCTCTGAGAGTTAAAGAAATTATTAAACACTTTATGTGATCACAGAATCCCAGGATTGCTGGGGAGGAAGGGACCTCTGGAGGTCACCCAGTCCAACCCAGATGATACCACCACACAACACCAGAATAACTGAATTTCCATGAATTGCACACACACACAAACACTCCTGTCTATGGCACAGGGTGCCCAGAGCAGCTGTGGCTGCCCCTGGAGCCCTGGAAGTGCCCAAAGCCAGGATGGATGGGGCTGGGAGCAGCTGGGATAGAGGAAGGTGTCCCTGCCCAGAGGAGAGGGTGGGACTGGGTGATTTTCCAGCCTCCTTCCAATCCAAAGCGCTCTGTGATTCCATGATTTACATAAATAAACCCTCAACTGGACTCCCAGGGGACGTGGGGAAGGTCAGGGAGTGATCCTGCACTCATCCCTGCTGAGGGAGAGCTGCAGGGCCCAGTCCTGATCTCCAAGAACAACCAGGAGATGGTTTGGGGTCTGGAGCATCTCTGTGAAGAGGAGCTGGGCCTGCTCAGTCTGGAGAAGGGAGGCTGAGAGGGGATCCCATCAATCCATACAGATCCCTCCCAGGGGTGTCACAGGACAGTGCCAGGCTCTGTTCAGTGACAGGACAAGGAGCAGTGGCCACAAACTAAAACACAGCGAGTTCCACCCTGACATGAGGAGGAACCTCCTTCCAGTGAGGGTGGCAGAGCCCTGGAACAGCTGCCCAGGGAGGGCGTGGGTCTCCCTCAGGAGATGTCCCAAACCCACCTGGACACGTTCCTGTGTCACCTGCTCCAGGTGACCCTGCCTGGGCAGGGGGTCACACTGGATGATCTCTTCCAAATTAATATTCTGGGATTCCAGGATGTGTAGATATTGTGTGTGGCAGAGCCCATGGCACACAGCAGCTCTCCTGCGTGCCAGCGGTGCTGACGGGCACCTCAGCCTTATCTCCAGCACAGTCACACAATCAACAGAGCAATTTTATGGACAAATAAGTGCGTAACTCCATTCAGCTCATGCTCCTCTACAGCAACACACCCATATGAAGTGCTGCATGTTTTTAACGCCCATCATGTGCTTGTAAATCCATATTGAGGGAGGATTTTCCCCTTTCTGAGAGTGTTTGCGCTGCCTGGGAGTGCCTGGACTCCTCGAGATGATAGAGAGCCAGAGCAGGTCCCATGGCCTTGGTCTTGAGTGGACATTTGGCATTTCTTCTTTTATTCCCAGAGAGCCACAGGCTGAGCACATGATGGGGGTGACCTGGGCAATGGTCCAGCCTGGCATCAGACTTTGGAGCTTGCTCTTTCACCCCTTGGAAACATTAATTAGCTGTGGCCCTGTGAAATTCTTAATAGAGGTCACAGTGTGAAAACTTGGAGAGCAGCACAGACTTGGCTCTCATCCTTTTTTTCAGCACGATTCTGTCATGCTCTTAAAGGTTTGAGAGCCACAATGAATGAAAAATGTGAATTTTGTATCCACTTCAACTTTTCTCTTGTTCATCACCTGTAGGTCAAGTGAAAAATATGATTATTTTGTTTAGTGCAAATAAATATATGTCTAGGATGGAGCTGGACCAAAATGTTATATATATATAAATATATATATGTGATGTATTTAACACAGTGTGGTGTAAAATGTGTATTAGAAAAAGCATCATTTTAGAGAGATACCTTAAGGACTTGCCCTCAAAAATACTTCAACACTTGGTGTGTTTCATGTGGAAATGGCTGAGCTGTTCCTGCTCTGTGGAGCACTGAGCTGATGGTCTGGATCTCCATCTTGGGGTCTCTATTAACCAGTGCTCCTTTATTTTTATTTCTTTGCAATTTCTTGAGACTATTTCTTCGCTGATTTTTGTGAGGGAGGGAGAAGATGAGTAACTGGTAGGAACTGCTGGAAGGGCTTTGTGTAAAGTTGTAGACAACCATAAAGATAAATTTCACATGCAAAGGAAAGATCAAGTAGGGACCAGGATATTTTTATGTCTGTTTTCCTTGACCACCAATAAATGCTTTAACTGTTCATGATCTCGTTAATGTTTATGAAGTCAGGAAAAAAGAGACACTCAGGGAATTTCCTCTAGAGCTTCATTGTTTGGTCTTCAAGCAATTAAATAGTTGCAGTTGTTTCCAAGTCACAGCAATCTCCTGGTTTGACTGTTAGCAGACTTTGCTTCCTTGATAGTGATTTAATTTATCACTTAAAAGATCAGCATCTTTATGGAAAAGGAAAAAGCTCATAGCCTCAAAGGAGGCTGTTGGTTACAGAGATTTGTGCTCCACGTTGCTCCCCTCACCCTTTCTCCACTTGCCTTCAGGTCCAGCAACAGCTGGGATTTCAAAGTTTAAAAAATGGAGAAATGTTCCAATTCAAGTGACAGCAAAGAAATTCACTTTACTATCTCTAAAGAATCCAAGTGCTGAGCCAAATTAGTTCCAGCCAAATGAAGGAATGTGGTGCAGAGCCGAGGATGAGGGAAGTTTCCCTCCTGCTTCCCCTTGGACAGCCCAACCCACCCAACCCTCTGCTCCCAACACTGATTTAGGAGCTGGAGTGTACTAGAGCCTGTTCCAGGCAAACTCCTCACACAAGTCAGATTTTGGGGAGGAATTCTTCCCTGTGAGGGTGCTGAGGCCCTGGCACAGGGTGCCCAGAGAAGCTGTGGCTCTCCCTGAATCCCTGGGAGTGTCCAAGGCCAGGCTGGATGGGGCTTGGAGCAGCCTGGGATGGTTAAATGTGTCTCTGCCCAGGGCTCCTGGGCACAGATGCTGCCAGCAAAGCTTCTGTTTTTCAGCTGCCTGTGAGACTGAAGTCCCAGATGTCACTGAGTATGTCCCTCTTCCTCAGAGCTGTGCCTGGAATGGGGCAGCTCAGGGGGTGATGACAGCAGTCACCAGGAAGCAGCAGTAAAACCCATGCTGGACAGAATGAAGGGCTGTGTTTGCCTTTCTCAGAGCTGTTTGATCTTCTGCTCTTACCTTTGTGCCTGCTGGATGAGAGCAGGGAATGGGCAGCTGACAGTAGGGCTTGGGAAGGAAGAAGAAATGGGGCTGGACACCCTCCCTGCCCTTCTGAGCCCTGCAGAATCCACAGCACAGGGATCCTCACAGGACTTGGGCAAGGACAAAAGTCCTGCCTTAAATACAGCCCCTGAGCAAAGCAGGGTGACCACAAGGAGGGGTGGCTCTGAGGGGAGCAGACACAAGGGGAAATGATCCCAAAACCAAGGAGGTTTCACACAGCTCTGTCCCAGCACTGTTACCCCAGGTTCCTGCAGGTTGAGGTCATTATGGACTGGGACAAGGAATGATATTCTCAGAGTCTTCTTCATTTGGGAATCTAAACACCGCTGAATATCCAGTAAAATATTAAAGTTTCAAATGAGACCACTGGAATAGGTTGCCCAGAGAGGTCCTGGATGCCTCATCCTTGGCAGTGCCCAAGGTGAGGCTGGACAGGGCTCGGAGCAGCCTGGGACAGTGGGAGGTGTCCCTGCCCATGGCAGGGGGTGGCACTGGATGGGCTTTGGGGTCCTTCCAACCCAAACCATTCCACGATTCTTTGATTTTTTGCGGGGGTAGGAATGTACCCCGTGCCTCTCATGATCCTTACCAAGTGTTTTTGTGATGGTTTGTAGATAGTTCCAGCTAAATGTTTCCCTCTGCAGGGGAATACAGCAGGAAGCTGTCTTGTATTTACGTGTATGAATGTGAGCCTAAATCTGACCAGTGATAAGCCAGCACCAGGAATTAGTCATAGACTTGTTTGAGAAATTACAGCCAACTAGGAAATAGCAACAACAACAACAAAAGAGACATTTATTTCTAGGTAAGTGAATCATATTGATCCTCTCTGCTTGCGTACAAGAACTTTATCACCTGCAAGATTTCCCAAAAGTATGAATTTATCCCCCACATATCAGGAAGGAGCCTACAGCCCCCCTGCCAGGGAATGGGTGAGGTGTTGATCTCGGTCCAGATTCATCCAGAACTGTTGAAATGTGTTCAGAACAGTCTGAAGTGTAAGACTGAGCACAAGGCACTGCCTTGCTCAAATCTGGGCATCTACACCAGACACTGAATTTCTTCTTTTAAAGTTGGTCCCATGTGTGGATCCTCTTGCTGATAAAAATGAGAATCCATGAGTAATGGTGATGGCAGGGAGAAAACCAAATTATTTCTTCAGATTGGTTCAGATGGTCCTGCCTGTGTTGTGCTCCAATCTATCTCCTCCTTCCCAGACCCACTCTGAGCATCTCTGGAATCAGTTCATCCATTCTGAGGATAAACACAGCAAAATTGTGGGTTCCTTTTGTGCTCTTGAAAAATGAAGCACAAAGTCTTCAGTGAGCAGCTCCTGTTCCTCTTGGCTTTGCAAAAGGACAGTGGCTCCTGATTTGGAGTGATTCCTTTTTTTCAGAAGGAGGTCAAAGGAATCCAACAGGAAACCTTCAGCTGAAGAGGTTTTCCTCAGGTAACAGTTGCTATGTGTGGACTCATTAAGAATTAAACATAAATAAAAGAACAATTCCTTCCTCATTGCTCTTCTCCCACCAGGCTTTTGAATGAAGACTGGTTCTGGTTTTCCCTGGTTTCTGAAGTGGTCAGGGAACACAAGTTGCTGTCTTTGCTCTGAAATCCAGGTGAGCCTTACCCAGAGCTCCTGGTGGAATCTCCGGGAGAGAGAAGGTTTTGCATACTCTGCTCCTCGATGGCCGTGGGGAATGAGGAAAGGGAAAGAGTGGGATGAGCATCTCTGACTAATCTGGAAGGAACACAACGGTCTTGTCTCCAATCAATTTGCTATATTTAGCATGATGTAAGAACAGATTTTCCCCGAGTGAAAACAGCATTTCTCCATGTTTGCTGGTGCTTGCTGTGCTTGCCATTGGCTGTGCTGGTGTTGCTGGGATTTTCCCCTGCTGGATTTGGGAATGTGTAGGGCAGTCTGTACACTGCAGAGCCTCAAACCCCCTTGGAAACTCCACCCCGCTTTTCTTCTCCCTTCACATCCCGTTCCTGGGTCCCAGCACGTCCACACGGCGCTGGCCTCGTGCCATGCACTCATCAAACACCGCTTTTTCCTGAGAAGATAATTCAGGGAACCTCCTCTTCTTGAAGCAGCTTAAGTTACATTCTCACCCTTTCTGGAAAATTCTCTCCTGAATCTTTTGTCCTCTTTTGTCCTCTTTTGTCCTCTGCATAACCTTAGGAAAACATGTCACTTTTATAAAAGAACTGTGAAATCATTGCAGCAAGTGCTTGGTAAACAAGAGACTGTCGGCTGTGCGTGCCCCGGGCGGCGAGCAAACCTCCCGAGAGGGGCAGAGCTCTCCCGGGCTGGGCGGGCTCAACCCGAGGGCTTTGCAGAGACAACGACACCTCAGGAGTGAGGTTTGAGGAGATTGTGATTTTGGATCCTGAAATAAAGCTGCCTGTGAGGAGTGAGTGACTCCCTGCATTGAAGAGGGATGTGCACCTCGGCAGTGAGGTTTGAGGAGTTGGATGCCATACTGTGATTTTGGATCCTGAAATAAAGCTGCCTGTGAGGAGTGAGTGGCTCCTGCACTGAAGAGGGATGTGCACCTTGGGAAGCTCCCGTGGTGGAGTGGGAATGGGCTGAGCTGCTGCCTGGCCTCAAAGGGTTGCTGAATTGGGTCTGCCACAGAGAAATGCTTTAGTGCTGGCATCAGCTGCTGAAATTAGGATGAAATGAAATATTTTCTTCTGGATTAGTTACTGCAAAATCTCTCATCCCAGCCTGTGTGAAAGTTCAACTGCTTCCTTTGTTCATGAGGTGAAGGAGACTTTTGTCAACTCCAGTGTCTGGGTTTTCATTATTCTTTTTAAATAAAGGTCTGTTTCTCTATTGATTAAAAGTCTAAAAACTCTTTGTACTTTTAAAATCGGCTTTCAGCATCTGGGCATTTCATTAAAGGTGCTGATAGTTCATGTGTCATCACAGGTGACCTTCAAGAACAGTAAAGGGCAAGTTTTGATCCTGAAGGTGAGCGAGGGAAAGATGAAGCTTTTCCACCAGCTTTGTTCCAGGCCCCCTTGGCTGCGCTCACAGCTCCTTTCTGTATCTCCTCCTCACAGCTGCAGTGTCCTGAGGGTGGTGTGAGGACTTTTTCTCTTTTTGCCTTTCCTGTGCTTGCCATAGAAGAAGAAATCCCTGATGCAGAGTCCCACACATCATCAGCCACAGGTCACTCACCAGCCCAGACACGATTTCTGTGTGTAGGAAAGGTGTTCCTAACACAGCTGCTCCTCTCCAAGCATTTGGGACAGAGCTGTTCGACCTGGAAAATGGCTCAGGATGAGCTGGAGAGGAGCTGCCTTTGGCTGCCCCCAAACATCTGTGCACTCAGATTCTGCTTCTACTGCAGTTACTCCTGATCCACACTGACATGAAAGGAAGCAGAGCATCAGTCTTTATTTGTCATGGAAAGAGGCTGATCTTGGAATGGAAATACTCAGTGGGACAGCCCTGGTGACGCTGGGGCCTCCCTGCAGTCTCTGGGTGACCTCCTTTGTCTCCCCTGCTGTGGGCAATCTGGAGCAGGCAGTCTGCTGTGACTCCCTGTGACACTGCCTTAGTCACCTGCTGTCACACAAACACATTTCTGTCCCCAGAGCAGCTGTTTATGGCTGGAGTGATGCTCCTTGAGTAGCAGAGCCCCACCTTGGTGGGGTGCAGGAGGCTCTCTTGGACCAGACTGCAAAATTATGGGAATCATTATAGAAAATTCCTGTGTTTCTGACATCTTGGCAAAGCTGGGCAGTGCACTCCTACATATTGCCCGTTAATTTATGATCTCTTTGGTACCTTGTAAAACAACTAAAGGAAATTTAACTGCTGCTCTCAGAGCTGTGTAAATAAATATCGATGATGAAACAGCAGCTTCCAGCAATTCTTGCTGAGTCTCACTTTTTCTGGGCAACCCCCTCCTCCTGTGCCATTAATTATTACCCATGATGAGGCACTGATTTATGGCAGGATGACATGGAAGCTGTAGAATACACAAAGTAAACTTTACAATGTCACAAAAACAATGTTTGTCTTGTTTTTTCTAAGTGAGTTCAAATGCATCCAGCAGAGAAGTGGAATTATGGCCTCTGCTGGTGGGTCACCCATCCTTCCCAGCAGGAATGGCCCCAGCATGGCCGGGAGTTTGAGGAGCTTTGAGGAGCATTGTGCCTGTCCAAGGGCCAACTGTCCCAGCTTCCTTCCTGTTTCAGAGGTGGTGTCACTGCAGACATGACGTGGCTCCTGAGGTCATTCTGGAGCAGTTTCATGACATCACATTGACACCTCCAGGGCACCGATACTGCTGTGACAGCTGCAGAGCTGGAGCTGAGCTGAGCCCTCCAGGTGACTCCAGATGTGTTGGAGTCTCGGGGCAGTGCCAGGCTTTTCCCCTCCCTCCCTGCACCTCAGTTCTGTGTCACAGTGACCTTCACTTCCACAAAACATTTTCTCAATAACCAGTTATTGAGTTTTGAGCCATTTTGCTCATATTTGGTTTTATACAACACTGCTGTCACCAGCAATCTCCCATCAGTCCAATCTTTTCCAGAAGATCAGCTCTCCAAAGTGCATGGCAGGTCCTTCTGCCTCAGGTGACTTGTGAAGCCCTGTGTAGCTTCACCTTCCTGTTGTAACATTCCATTAGATGTTTTCCACACCCCTCTTTCTGCTTGAATTCCCTGAGAATGCTGAAACACAGCAAAGCCTTTCACCAAGGCTGGTTCCTACTCTTCTGGTTTTTATGGTATCTGCAAATCAAGCAAACATCTGCAATCTGAGCTTCCCCAGCCATCTCCTTGTCCTGCAGCTCCTCCAAGGCTTTTCCCAGTCAGGATGAACATGTTTAAATCTTTATGTTTTTGGAAATGTGTCGTGGTTTGTGTTTGCTCTGACACAGGAAGCCAAGGCAAGGTGCTTATTTGGGAGTCTTGATCCCAGATATTTCCAAAAGCCACTTAAGAGAGCCATGTGAGGGTGAGCTTGGCCCTGGCTTGGCTGCCAAGGAGAAGCCAAGGAGTACAGGCCTGAGGACATGGAATCAGCAAAGAGTTTTGGCATTTCAGAGACTGGGACTTTATAAATAAATCTGCTGGATGAAGTGATTTCCTCTCACTCCATAAAAATAATCAGTCTTTGATTTGGGGAGATTTACCAGCACATGTTTTGGCTGGAAACATCGCTCTTTGTAACAGAGGGATGGAGGGTCTGATTGAAGGGCTGGGGAGGGCAGGGAGCTGCTCTACATCCCTTTCCCCCAGGGCAGCTCTTCTGTGGCTTCCTGAGCCAGGAAATGCCTTGGAGATGCTGTTGGACAGATTTTCTCTCCAAAATCCACACCAAACCAAAGTGCTCTTCGGATAACTTTCCCTTTTTAATGCAGGACACATGTCCAGCAGCACTAAACCCAACTTCAATAAACCTGCTTTCTTTGTCCCCAGAAACTGCCACCCTGCTAGTGGGAGCAGCCTCCTGTGAGGAGGCTCCAAGGCCCTCCTGACTGTTTTCCAGAAGGAATCTGGTTTGGCTCCCTCTTCCACTTCTGGAAGATTTTTGGTATATGAAAAATCACCTGCAGCCATTGCTGAGGGGTTGAGACACCAGGTGGGAAATGAAAGGGAGACAAGGCTGAGCCTCTCAGTTTGGGTTTTAATAATGATAATGATGAAGATAATTATAGGATAATGGTTCAACTGAGGCTTTATCAAAGAAGAGGCTGTTTGATCACACGGTGCCCATCAGCCCCGAGGTTCAGGGAGAGGACAGGCAGTCCAAGGCTGGAATTATCTCTGCTGCTTTGCCTCTGGGCAGTGGAGCTGCTCCTTAGGAAGAGCCGGTGGCTGCCCTGGGAGGGTGTGGAGCACTCAGAGCTGAATTCCCATCACATATTTATACCTGAGGAGTTTTCAGTCTTTTAGTTACATCTTGGGGATGTGTCTGCTCATAACATCGGCATCTCCATGGAAATACTGATAAAACTGTCAGAAATCTACTTAAGGAAACTCGGCAGGGGGGACAAAGCAGGGAGAAAAGATATTTGCAACAAATATTACTCATATTAAATGGTGCCTGACCTATGTTTTACAACCCATGTTCTAAATCAGTTTTGGGGGCTGATTTAGTGAGCTCAGCCTGAACCGCAGGTGACTGTCCGTGCAATACAGCCATAAAAACCTCACGAGTGTCCCGGAAATATCTCGGGGCAGGTGCTGCTGGCCCTGTGACCTACTCTAACCCAGCGCTGGCAAACAGCCCCGCTCCCTTCCCTCCCTTCCTTCCCTTCCCGGCACTGGTTCGGATGTGATAGAAGAATGTATTTCTGCTCCGCGGCTCCCTGAACTGCTGCCCGCCTGCCCCCGGCAGCATTTGCATGTGAAAAGCGGGGGGAAAGGTAAAAGGTACGCGGTGGCTTGCCAAATCACGGAATTTCTGCCCGCTGGCTGGGCGGAGGAGGAAGCTCGGCAACACCTCTGCCCTGCCTCCTGCTCCAGGGTATTTAAGCTCGGCAGTCGGGGCTGGAGCAGCATCTCTGCTTCCTCCAGCTCTCATCCTTCCAGCTCTCATCCTCCCAGCTCTCATCCTCCCAGCTCTCATCCTTCCCTCTCTCATCCTTCCCTCTCTCATCCTTCCAGCTCCCATCCTCCCATCTCTCATCCTTCCAGCTCTCATCCTCCCAGCTCTCCTCCTCCCAGCTCTCATCCTTCCCCCTCTCCTCCT
>VXBR01009601.1:0-13311 GCA_013400215.1 Cisticola juncidis | reverse complement strand
CTCTCATCCTCCCAGCTCTCATCCTCCCAGCTCTCATCCTTCCAGCTCCCATCCTTCCCTCTCTCATCCTTCCCACTCTCATCCTTCCCACTCTCACCCTGCCCTCTCACATCCCTCTGGCTCCCTGCGAAGGAGGAGCAGCAGCCGTGGGGAAGATGAGCTGCAACAGGTACCCCGTGGATGTGAAGGCTGTCGGCTTCATGCAGTGCAGAAAACAGAAGGTACTTGAATTTTTATTCTTTTTTTTTTTCTCCTTAAATATAATTTACAAATTGGGAGACTAGAGGATTTTGAGTTACTCTTCCAGGGATATGCTTGCTTATTCCCCATAATATTGGGATTGGAGCCTAGGAGTCTAGGACAAGAGGACTTGGTTTTTAATGGGCTTAATATCTTGTGTTTTGCTCTCTTTCTGTCACAGCACCATAAAATTCTCCTGGTTTCAGCAATGATTATCCATTTGGAATTATGAAATTAAGGAAATGTTTTGTAGGTTTAATGTTTCATTTCATTTTTTAATGTGACATTAAAAGCCTCAAATAAACCACAGCAAATGCTGATTGCCTGGCAGCATTCAAAATTGAACATCATGATTAAAGTGCTTTTCTTTTACCTTTTCACAGAACTACATGATGTTTGTGTCTTGGTCAGATCAGAACAACATTCTCATCTACAGGACATTTGAAGACTTTAAGAAATTCCATGTAAGTGAATTTTCAATTCCTCAAATTTCAAGATTCCTGTCCTGGGGAGGGGAAGGAGCCTGGCCATGTGTCAGCTTTGAGGAATCACTGTTCTCTCCTTCTCCTTGCTTTTAGAAAGAGCTGAAGAGAAAATTCCCCACGGAGAGTGGGTCACTGAGGAGTTTACCCAGGTTTAAAGGTAAGGACCAATCTCTGATGGACCAACAAAAATGAGAGTGGCTGGGAACGATCATAACCCATGACAGGGACTGAAGCCTCTGAGTCTGGAGCAAATCAGGGACTCACTCCTGCCCCTGCCATGGCACTGCTGGGTCACATCAGCATGTTTGGGTCTAGTACAGACTTAAAATGACCCAGAAAGGCTTTTTTAATAGAAGCTGCACTTGGCAAATTAATGCTACACTTCAAACATTGACCTAGAGCTTCTTGAAACTTTACATCTGAAAAAAATAGACATTTCAGATGTTAAAATATTGTATCAGGAGCTGCTGAAAATGACAGGAGGCAGGGACAGTGACTTTGTACAGTTTGGGCTTGGGCAGGAAGGGTGGTGGGTGAGGGCACCCCAGTGTTCAGGGAGAAGATGCTGCTCCCAGGGATGCAGATCCATTGCTGTCCTATCCCAACTGTGCCCTTGTTATTTTGAAGGTATAACTATGCAGAAGAGGATGGCTGGGAAGCTGAACAGATGCCTGGAGATCCTGAAACTGCTGGAAACCTATTCCCAGGAGCTGCTGAAAACAGATGTGAAAATCTCCCGGGGTGAAGAGGTGAACCAGTTTTTCAAGGCACAGACTCAAGACCTCGATCCCTCCTTCCCTGAAAACAGGTATGAAATATGAGTTGTATTTTTTTTGTTTGTTTGTGAAACAGAAATGTTATGGGATATGGATAGAAGGGAAACACCAGTTACACTCCAGGGGAGTTCAACTGGGTGCTTCAATCCAATTTTGTTTCTGATGCCTGAAGCTTTTCTCAGTCTACTGCAGAAATTTTACAAAAACCAATATAAACTCAACCTTTCACACGAGTTTTTGACATGCACCTTCACTTTTCAGTGTTGTGATCATGCCATCAGCATTCAGAAGGGAGGAGAACCCCCAGCCCCTCTCCATCACCCTCCCTCAGGCGTCGCAGAGCCACCGCTGCATCGAGGCCTTTGAAACCAAAGACACAAAGAACAAACCCTTCACAGTGGCTCAGAAGGAGATTGTGGAAGTGCTGATCAAGGACATGACTGGTAGGTTTGGGAGGATTCAGTGCCAGGGGTGGAGGGGCAGATGGATTCATAGCTGGGCAAATGCTGAGGTAGTGTCAGGGGTTCAGGTGTTTGCATTGTGTGCTGACCTGTGTGAACAGTGAATGTCCCTCCTGTCTCTTGTGTCCCCTACCCAGGGATTATTGGCATGTTTTGACTTGCAGGCTGTTAAAATCTGAGTATTTTTCCTCTTTGTAGGCTGGTGGCTGGTGGAAAATGCAGACAAGCAGATAGCCTGGTTCCCAGCCTCATACCTGGAAGAGCTTGATGCCTGTGAGGACATCCAGAATGCCTTCAGCTCAGACGAGGAGGGTAAGCCTGTTCCTCCTTCAAAACATGAATTCTGCAAACCCCACCACTTTATCCACTGCCTGGAGTCCCTGCCTGGAGCTCTGACTCTTTGGGCTGGCTTTGCCACCACTTGTGGGTCATGGAATCATGGAGTGTTTGGGTTGGAAGAGCTTAAAGCCCATCCAGTTCCAGCCCCAACACCTTCCACTGTCCCAGGTTGCTCCAAAGCCTTGGACATGGCCTTGGACACTTCCAGGGATCCAGGGGCAGCCACAGCTTCTCTGGGCAACCTCTTCCAGGGCATCCACAACCTTTTTGTAAAAAACATCTTCTTTATATCCAACTGAAATGGATCAGATTGGGGTCCCTGTGCAAACCAGTCACCCTCAGGGACAGTTGCCCTGCAGCTGGGCTGGTCTCTCTGGGGATCAGAGCACTTTCTCCAGGAGGGAACCCAGCCTCTCCCTCTCTCTGCAGGCAGCCTGTACTTTGTGTCACAAGCCTACGAGGCTCAGAAGGCGGACGAGCTCTCGCTGAACCAGGGGGTGGTGGTGGAGGTGCTCAGGAGATCCCACAGTGGCTGGTGGCTGATCCGGTGAGGAGGCTTCCCCAAAGCCCCGGCTCCCTGAGGGAGCTGCTCGCTGTCCCTCCCCTCCTGTGCAGGATGCACTGGAGCCCCCTGAGCTGGGTGTCCTTGTCTGGGGAAGGTTTCCCTGCCCTCACACCCCATGTACAGCACGGACCTGCTTCCCCAAGCGCTCCCTCCCCTTGCCCGAGGTGCTGGAAGGGTTTTCTCATTGTTCTTTCCATCCCCGCCCTCAGGTACAACGGCAGCACCGGCTACATCCCCTCGCTGTGCCTGCGGCCCTACCAGAACCCTCACCACAAGCTGCAGACCATGCTGAGCTGCGGCCTCAACGCCTCCAGCCCCAACCTGAGCTCCCCGCCTTCCCGGGGAGAGGCTGTGCCCGTGCCCCAGCCCGGCCCGGCCCCGCGGCTGCACGGGAGCCCTGCCCGGAGCAGATCCCGCTCCCTGCCCAGGGCCAGCTCCAGCCCGCAGCTGGATTTGGACAGCTCCTCCCTGAGCTCTGCGAGCAGCAGTGACGGGATCGCCCGGCTGGCCTGGACACCCGACCTGTCGCGGTCCCTGCCCGAGGTGGAGCAGGCTGGGGGCTCTGAGCCTGCCCCGAGCCACGGCCCGGCCGCGCTCCGCGGCAAATCCCCCCCGCTCAGGAACAGGAACGACTCCGGCTTTGTGGAGTCCTCCACAGCCGAGCTCGGCTCGTCCCTCGCCGACCCCGAGCTGGCCGCGGGTGTCCCCAAGGTGCCGGCGCGTCCCTCCGCCCAGGAGATCCTGCAGCGCTGCAGCACCGTCACCAAGCGCGCCGTGCAGCAGTCGGCTCTGCGGCCCGCCCTGCCCATCCCCGGGCGGCATTAGTGTCCCTAGAGGGGACACGGGACAGCCCCGACACCCGCTCTGCAGCCCCTGGCAGCCGTGGGACTGTCCCTTCCAAAGGGCACACACAGCCATCACCGGAGTGTCACCGCCTGGGACTGTCCCTTCCGAGGGGCACACACAGAGCCATCACCCCCTGCTTGCACAGGGAGCTGCTGAGAGGGCTGAGTGGGTCACTTGAGGATCCGGCAGCTCCAGAGCTGGAGGTCGCTCGGAGCTCAGCGAGTTCTCCCCGAGGCAGGTGTTGCCCAGCCCTGCAGTTCCTGAGCATTTCACAGCCGTGGCTGGGTTATTCCCCACCATGGATGCTGGTGGGGAATATTCCCCAGGATCCCCAGGAATATTCCCCAGGATCAGCTGGCACAGCCACGGCCACCGTGGAGGGCACAGGATGGCACCAGAGTGCCTCGGTGACCCCTGGCACCCTGAGCGAGTTACAGGACTGGGGATGATGCTCCTGTGTGATGGCAGTTAGCAAACCCCCCTTTTTATAGATTTTTTTTTAACTTTTTGACTTTGGTTTGGGGATTTTTTATAGCTTAGTGGAGAGGCCATGAATATAGGGATGGGCTGGATCTGCTGAATACTTGTGAGAATAAAAAATAAACTGTTGGGGAGGAACTTCACCCATTCCTTCCAGCCCTGTCTGTGCAGGCACAGGAACACAGCCAGGAGAGCCACAGCTTGTGTCCCACCTGGGATGGGGACAGAGGTCACTTTTATTGACAAAACATTCCTCTTTCCAGAGGACTGGGTAGTTACTGAGACTCACAATTCTAATCCTAAACGCATTTGCTAGAAATGAGTTAGAAAAAGAGTTACAGGAAAATTAAGACTTTTCTTTACACTGATGGCTTTAATTATACTTATTCTCCCAGGTATCTGTTAATATTTTTCTAAGAATTTGTGAGGTGTGTGCGTTGTTTGAATTTTATACATTTGTGTCTATGAAATAAAATATGTGTAAATATCTCTGAAACCTGTTTGTGTTTTATGCTTTAAAGGTTTGCTGTTTGGTGAATTTAAATTTAAATTGTGCTTCTCTCCCTCCCAGGGGCTAAATTTTGGGTGGGCACAGGTGAGACCCCTGCCTTGGTCCAGACTGCTTTGCCCAAGCAGGATTCCAGCTCCATGAATCCTTTAAATCCCAACTGCTTGTTGGGATTCTGCTGATTAATTTATCCCAAATTAACTGTTCTTTGTCAGTCTGAAAATTCAGGGTGTGAAAACACAAACCTCAGCTTGGCCAAAGTGAATTTACCTTTTCCTTTCACTCATCCCTGAGGAGACTGGATGCTGGACTTGGTTTAGAAATTAAAACATTTATTATAAAATACAGGAACTAAAAACCCAGCTGCCATCCTGGTGGGAAAGGGCTCTTTGGAAATTGGTGGGAGGGGGGGTCACAGAGTGCCCTGGTCCTGCTGGGCCACCTCTGCCAGCCTCATGTTGTGCCACATGAACTCGATGAAGGTGGAAGCCTGGAGCAGCCGGCTCAGCCTCTGGAAGTGGCGCTCTGCAAGGAGGGAACGGGGCAGAGTCACAGGGGAGGCAGCAGAACCCTTGGATTGTGGAGTGAACGTCCAGAATGGAGAGGGGAACACCCCAGGGAGACCTCCAGGGCCTAAAGGGGCTCCAGCAGAGCTGGAGAGGGACTTAGGACAAGGGATGGAGGGGCAGGACACAGGGAATGGCTGTGAGATGGAATATTGGGCAGGAATTGTCCCCTGGGAGGATCCCCTGGATCCCTGAAGTGTCCAAGGCCAGGCTGGATGGTGGAAGGTGTCCCTGCACATGGTGGATTCACTGACTTGTCCCTCCCACCCCAAACCATTCCATGATCCCTGATCCCAGCCAGCACCTCCAGGCCACGCCTGTCCCCAGGGCCTCACCCGTGTAGGGCAGCAGGGACTCCACAGCAGATTTAATCCCCGAGAACTGCAGGAGAGTGTCGGGTGCCTCGTGCTTCAGGAGCGTTTCCAGCACAGCCTGGGCCTCGTGGCAGTTTCGGGAGTTGGTGTTCCAGGTCACCAGGAAGGCCAGCACTGCCTCTGTGGGGAAAGGGAGCCTGGCCAGGCTGGACACAGCACAGCCCACGCTGGAAAACATCCCTGGTGTCTCAGTCCCCTACACAGGGACTGAGGCTCCCCATCCCTGCAAGTGTCCAAGGCCAGGTCCTGTCCCTGCCCATGGCAGAGGGTGGAACTGTTCAATCTCCCAACCCAAACCATTCCAGGACTGTAGGGTTCTAATTTCAGTGATAAAATGAGCCTGTGAGCTGAAAGCTTTCAGCACTTTCACCCTGCACCAACCTTTCTGATCCCTGCGGAGCCGGACAATGTTCTCCTCCAGCTGCCTCCTCCCCTCAGGCTCCTTCAGGATGGCTGGAATGAGAGCAGGGACACTGTGGGTGATGCCACTCAGGGAAAATTGAGGCTTTCAGACTGATTACTGGATTTTGTGGCCTTGAACTAGCTGGAGGAGGTGTCAGGAAAGGAGAGAGGGCAGGAAATGCCTTCAGAGCACACTCTGGACTCACCCTTGACCACTGTCAGCACCGTGTGTGGCCGGTCCAGGGAAATGGCCAGGCCCAGAGCTTTGAGGTACCTCTTCTCATGGAGAAGGTTAGAAAGCTCTTGCTCCCTGGAAAACAAATCAGGGGCAAGAGTAAAACCCATCTTTGGGTGGTGCAAAAAACCAAAACTACACAAAAAGCAGTGGATTTGGCAATAACAGTTAAGAAGTACTTGATGCTTGTCAATAAAAGCCTCAATTCCCTCATTCCAGTACTGGGATCAGGTGGAGCTGGATGGCTCCAGGTGTGGACAGTTCCACTGCACAGTTTGCCTTTCACAGCTCTTTATGGCACAAGATCAACTCACTTCATAATCTGCTCCTCCTGTTTAGCCTGTGCTTCTTTCTCCTCAATTTCAGTCACATCCTATAAAAAAAAAAAACCAGGATAAAACCCCAAATGCTGAGATCAGCCTTGCTGAACCAATTTCAAATGGCAGAAAAGGAGAAGAACACATGCAAAACAAGCCAGTGGGACCCTGAGCTCTCCATGATTGACCAAGGAGGAACCAACCCTGCTGTACCTGCCACAGGGTGATGCAGGAGTCACTGGAGGCTGTCACGACCATGTCATCCTTCTTGTTGGAGTGAAGGCCCCAGATTTTATCTTCATGACCATCCAGTGTTTTCACACACTCGTTTGTTTTAATTGTCCAGAGTTTTAAGAGACCATCAGAGCCACTTTTGGAAGAGAAACACAACAGAAAGAATCACTGGACAGATCCATTCTTGCTCTGTCTCACCTCAAATATCAGATGAACTTGTCCCATCCCAATTCCTTCCAAAGAGGAGCAGAGTTAACCAAAATTGTGGAGGGCAAGATGCACCCTTAGCTTTGTCTCCTGTTTGTCCCAACCCAGTGGTGCCACAGCAGCCACAAGGAATCCAGGGAACAACTGCAGAAGAGGAAGATTAAAATAACCTCTACACAAAGCCTGGCCTAAATATGGCCTCCCTCCTATAAATCTTCCCAAAGATTCTCTGGACACAAGGCTGTTCCCTGTTGGTGCTGATGATGGGCTCAGATATTCCATTAATGCTGGAATCTGCCCAGCTCCCTGGGCAGGCACAAACCTGCTGAGCAGCTGAGCCCCTCGGCTCACAAAGATGATCTTCAGCACTGAGGCATCGTGGCCTTCAAAGGTCTGCAAAACAGAGAGGAAGCTCAGCAGTGCCAGGACAGTGCCAGGCCTTTGGAAAAACCCAAAAAGATTTACTCATAAACCCAAAGAAATCAGCTCCAAGTTTGGGAAGGATCCTTAACGAACCCCAAGGTTTTGCCCAGGGCAAGAGGCAAAGTTCTCATCACCTTCAGACAGCTGAAGTCCCTTAGTCCCCAGAGCTTGAGGGTGCCATCAGCCGAGGAGGTGGCCAGGACCTGGTCCACGGGGGAGAACTGCACACACCAGATGCCCCGTTTGTGCCCAGAGAAAACCCCCAGCAGGGAGCAGTCAGAGCAGGACCACAGCTTGGCCAGCCGGTCCTGCGAGCCCGTGGCCAGCAGTTTGTCATTGGGGGACACTGCCACGCTGTTGATGTCCTGGGGAAGCCACAAGAGAGGAGAAAGAGGGTCAGGCCTTGGCTCCAGAACACAGAGGCTGCAGCACAGGAGGGAGACTGAAGCAGCAGAAGATCAGGTGGAGCTGTACCTTGTCATGGCCCCTCTCAGTCACCCTGGCATGGAGGGGCTCTGGGCTGGAGATCAAGGCTGCCTTGGCTTTGGAAGTGAGGGATTCAGGGATGTTCCAGACCTTGATGGTGCAGTCCTGGCTGCTGGTCACCACGAAGCTTTCCTTCAGCCTGAAAGGAAGGAAAGCACCAAGTGCAGGAACAGTTCAGGGGTGGAGAAACCTGACTGGGATCTCCACACTCTGCCACTGCTGGATGTGGAAAAGTGGTTTCATGGCTTTCCAAGCTCTTCCATTTCAGAGCACCCCTGATCCCTGGGAATATCCAAGGCCAGGCTGGACAGTGGGAGATGTCCCTGCCCATGGCAGGAGGTGGCACTGGATGAGACTGAAGCCCCTTCCAACCCAACCCATTCCAGATCCCTTCACACTCCAGCACCACGAGAAGCTGGAGCAGAGATGAGGAGCAGCACAGCTGGGAGGGGACAGCACCCACAGGACATCCCCTCATTCCCTCTGTGTTTGTTACCTGGAGCAGGCGACAGCGCCCACGCCGTGGGCATGGCCCAGGCCCTGGGCCACGCAGGTCACCCTGCCAGCCCTGCCCATGCGCCACACCCGGATGCTCCTGTCCTGGGGGGGAGACAGAAAGGCCTGGGTTTGCTGGGAAGTCAGCAGCTCCCTGTGCTCTCATCACACCCCTGAGCCCAATGTTCCAGCCTGGACTTTCATCTTTGTCACAGCAGGTGACAGGATCAGCCCCCACTCTGGGGCTCCAGCATGGAGGTTCATTTCTGGTTGTATCAGAGATTTATTTTTGTGTCTACCAGGGCTCTTGGCCCTTTCCCCCCCATCAGTCTCATACTAACAACTTTTCTGAACTCCAACACCAGACCAGGATGTTTGGAGAAGAAAACATCTCCTTCAGGCCAATAAAATACAACAAATTTTCCCAGGGCCAGTGTTAAAAAGGGATAGAGGGAGAACCCTGTATTTGGGGCATGCAGCAGACAGGGATTGTATGAACAAAAAGCCCTTTCTGGAATAATAATATAATTCTGGAAAAATAATATAATTTTGCCCACAAGGATCCCTGGGAATAAAGAGTTTCATTGAATGGAGAACAGTGACACACCTTGGCACTGGTGACAAACATCAGGCCCTTCCTGAAGACATCCAAAGCCAGGATTGTTTCTGAACAGAAAAAATAAAAACTGGTGGGTGCAGGGCAATGCTGAGATGGGACAACAGAAAGGGGTGAGTTAATGAGCCCAGTGCTTAATGAGCCCAGTTAATGAGACAGGGGACAGGTCTGGGACACGACTGAGCCTGTCACACACCTGCACCTTCACTGCAATTGAAACTGATGTCACTGCCAGGGACAGGGACAATGGGACACACCTCTCTCCACACAACTCCCAAACCTGCTGTGATGCTGCTGCACTGAGAACTCAAGGATTCCTCCCAGCAGAGCTCCAGGAGGAGCTGGATAAAGGCAGAGCTGCCCATGCCCTCAGGCTGGCACTGTCACACACCTGTGTGCCCATACAGGATCTGGCAGTGGGACGTTGCCAGCTCAAACACCTTCAGCTGGGGGCTGTTGGTGGCCACGACAATGTGAGAGTCCCCAGGCCCCAGGAACTTCACATCCAGAACCTCCTCGTTGTATCCTGCGAGCTGCAAGGGAAACAGCACAAGAGGGAAAGGGCAGCTGAAGGAGAAGGTGGGAATGAGTGGTTCTCATTTCATACTGGCTGGAATTTCTGCACACAGGAACATTTCTGGCTGAGTCTGTTCTGCTTTCTTGTTCCCAGTCTCTGGGTAACATTCCCCCAAACCAGTGGAATTCTCTGGCACCACAGAACAATTCCAGAACAATTCCAGGCTGGAGCAAACCCCTGGGCAAAGCTGTGCCAGGAGCTGATCCTGGAGCACAGATAAAGGCAGAGGGAGGCTGAGGCTGTCACCTGCTTCCTGAGCTGCAGGGTTGGAGCATCATAGAAGACGATGTTGTGCTCCAGGGACACGGTGAGGATCTCATTCCTGGCGGGCACAAACTGGCACTGGGAGAGGCTGCGCTCGCTGGGCTCCTCCTGCAGCGCGAAGGGCACGGCCTGGGTGTGCACACAGGCAGCTGTGGCCACCTCCCACACCCTCAGGATGCCTGGAAAAGCAGGGAGATCATGGCAGAGCCACTGCTTTGCACAGGGGATGTCCAAGGAAAATCATCCAAACCTCACTGGGAAAAGCCACAAAGCTCCAAGGCAAGACTGGGCAGGATCCAGCAGCTGGAAAAGCCTCAGAGTTTTGTTTCTTCAGTGCAAATCAAACTCAGTGAGTTTAAAAACAGAGATAAATGTGTTTGAATATCAAATTAAAAATTGAAAAAATTAAAAATTAAATTAAAAATTGAAAATTAAATCAGACTGTGCCTGCTGCATCCTGCTCACCCACTCCTGCCCAAGGAACTCAGGAGCAAGCTCTGCTCTCCACCCAGGGCTTCTGCCACATGGAGAACACACAGCCCAGGAACAGCAGCAGTGACTGAAGTGCCACCCTTCAGGCTTCAAAAGTGACACTCACCTTTGCTGCCAGCTGTGACAAAGTGCAGCCCTTGTTTCTTCACACCCAGCTGAGAGAAATCTCCCTCTTCAGGCAACAACACAGCGGCTTCCACGGTCTGCAAGAGTCAGAGAGGCACAAAAACAGAGCTGAAAACCCCTGGCAAGGGAGAGAAACCTGATTTCACAATGTACAGACCCTAAAGAGGAAGGCCATGGCCTAGAAACTACAGAGGACCTCAAAGGAAGAAACAAAAAGCAGTTTCACCTCGTAGACAGGGACAGTTCGTTTGCTCTGCCTGGTCTCCAGGTCCCACACCATGCAGATCTTGTCACGGCCAGAGCTGCAAATGAAAAGCTCAGTTTTAATGCTAAACCTCTTCTACTTGGGTCTGGGTACAAATTTGGCACTGTGGGAGCTCAACACCTCTGGAGAGACCATGGGAGAGAGCAGCAGCATTCCCTGTGCCAGCACAGGATATTCCCAGAAACACAGGCAGGTGGGATGGGGCTTGGAGCAGCCTGGGACAGTGAGAGGTGTCCCTGCCCATGGCAGGGTGGCACTGGATGGGCTTTGAGGTCTTTGCCACACCAAACCACTCCATGATTCCAATGTACAGGTGCTGACACCCACTGAGCACTTGCACCACCCCTTCCCCTCAGAGCAGAACCTGCCCAGAGCCTCCAGGACCCCCCAGTCCTGCAGGAGGTGAACGGAGGGAGCCAAAGCCCTGCCAGGAGGTACCTGAGGAGGAACCTCAGTTCCTGAGTTCCACCCACCTGAGGAGGGTGTTCCCATCTGCAAACGCCAGCGAGGTGACAGCACTGAAGTGCCCATCCAGCAGTGCCACACACTTGCTGGACCTCAGGTCCCAAATGCGGATCTTGTAGTCGATGGAGGAGGAGAAGAGCTGCAGGCGGGACATGTCGGGGTGGAACTCGACCAGGCTGGGCAGGGGGAGAGGGAAAGGACAGGAATAAACCACCCAACCTTTGAATAATGCACATCCCACAGCAGGACGGGCTGGATGGGCTCAGAGCATCCTGGGCTAGTGGGAGGTGTCCCTGCCCAACAGTTCTGTGATTCCATGAAAATTTTGACTCTCTGGGCAGAATCAGCCATAACTCTGCTCTCAAAAACCAAGAAGAGCCCAGAACGTGCTTGGAATGGACCTTTGTGTTCCATTAACTCAGGAATTCCACAGCAATCCCAGTATCCCAGCACAGCCAGGGGCTGACAAACAGGACTCACTGTACCACTCCCGAGGATCCTTTCAGGTTGTGTGTGCAGTAGTGTTTGATCATATCCCACACCTTGATGGTGCTGTCACAGCCCCCTGGGAAGAGAAGGACACCTGGGATGAGCTCTGGAGGGGAGAGCCAGGGGCAGATCCCTGGACATGGCACTGAACTGCCCCTGCCCTCGGGAGCCCCCCAGGAGCAGCAAACCCCACGGGTCCCCCCAGGTGGGCTGTACCTGTGGCCAGCAGGGTGGCCGTGGGGTCGAAGGCCATGGTGGCCACAGGGGCGGTGTGCACGGCCCGCCAGGTGCGCTCACACCTGGGCTCCCTCCAGTGCCAGCGGCGCAGCAGCAGCGCCCGGCTCCCTGTCACCAGCACCTGGGGACAGCGGGGCAACAGCAGGGACTCAGCACTGGGGGCACAGGGCACAGCAGCAGCGCCCGGCTCCCTGTCACCAGCACCTGGGGACAGCAGGGCAAGAGCAGGGATTCAGCACTGGGGGCACAGGGCACAGGCTGAACTGGCACAGACAAGGTGCCCTGGCAAGAGCAAACAGAGCTTTGGGGATTACAGGAGGATTGGATTGAGTCTGGTGATGGGAAAGGATTGAATCAACCTCCGCAAGCAAGACATGTAAAATGTATGAGTTTTGTCTGTGTGATGTTTAACCTGATCACTGTGGTAAAAAATTACCAGCCTTGCTAGGACAGTATATAAGCAATGGAAATCTCATGAATGAATGAATGAATGAAATCTCATGAATCTCAAAAATGAATTCTGATCAGTTTTCCCATCTCTCTCTCAATCCTCCATACTCACTGGAATGGGCTGGGTTTCTGTCAGCCCCACACAGCACAGGGAGCTGCTCTGGGCAGTGCTGAGTGTGACCCACAGGGAAGGGCCTGAGGAGGCTCCAGGGGGATCTCAGGAAGCACACAGGGTGTGGAATGGAACCGTGGAATGGAACCATAGACAATCCCTATGGAATATCCCCATGGAATATCCCTGCTCACGGCCCCCAGCACAAACCCACCTCATCATCAGGGCTGAGCACGAATGCTGTGACATCCTCTTCCTCATCCTGGGAAAACAGGAGGGAAACCCCACAGTTAACCCATCCCTGGAGGGATCTCGGAGCTCCCTGCTCCACGCGGCTCTGCTGGCACCGAGCACAGCTCTGGGACCACCCAAAACCTGTGCTCGGGTCCGTTCCCGCCCTCCCTGCACTCCTCACTCCTGGGAGCGTCATATCCGCGGTGAGAAAGCCCTGCGGGAGCCTGGGAGGACGCGCAGGAGAGGCCGATCCCCGTCACCTGCTGGAGGCTGTGCAGGAGAGCTCCCGATTCCACATCGATGGCGTTGACTTTGCTCCCACAGGGGCAGAACATGAACTTCCCATCGCGGCTTATCTGGAGAGAAGGGATCGGGAACAGTTAGAGCCGGGAGGCGCGGCATACCCAGGTGTCCCTGCAGAGCCGGGATTACCTGGATTCGCCCTCCTTTGTAGAACGGTTCGATCTTGCGCGTCGCGGCGTAGCTGGAAGGGAAAGAGACGCGCGGAGAGGCCCCGTTAAGGCGGAGCGGCGGCGGCCCGGGGG
>VXBR01009599.1:322991-417451 GCA_013400215.1 Cisticola juncidis | reverse complement strand
AGGGAAGGGAGAGGAAAAGGGAATGGGAAGAAGAAGGCAAAATGGAAGGGGAATGGAGGGAGAAAGGGAAAGGGAGGGAAGGAAAACGGAATAGTTTGATGTGCAGAAAACCTAAGATAGTGGTGATGCAAGCTGGTAAGTCTACTTGTTTGAGCTGGAGGATGACAGGATTTTACAGTGTTCAGGCCCAACAATGCCAGGTTGGTGCTGCCTCTCCTATCCTGCCCCTCTGAAGCCAAAAGTATGATGCCACTCTTTCTCTGACCAGGCAATGCAGGATGCAGTGTGCTGGATGTGAGCTGGCACACACTATCTCTGCACTCAGCATGACCAATTCATAACCTGCTGGCCTGTTCCAGCATACTGAAGAGCTGACTGTGATGCTTTTGGGGAATAGTTTTATTCTCCCCCACTCTCTGAAAGGTCAAACATCCCTGACCCCCACAAATAATTGGTGATACTAAGACATGCTGGAGAACTGAGAACTCTGTTTTTCTGTGCAATTTAAAATGACATTAGGGAGAGGAGATACAATATAACTGAACCAGTCATTTTGTAAGCCTTTTGAAAGATGTTTCTAGTAAATAAAACGCAACCTAAATGTGCAAAACTTCAGATAGTGATCTGAAACTGATGTATAACTAATGGTTATATAGGAACCTCAGTTTATACCAGGGGACTGAAGATGAAAAAGTATTTATATATTTTTTCTATCTCTGTCTCTGATTTATATCTGTGTTTGTATTTACATCTTCTCCATATCAAAATCTCCAAACTCTCTCCTTTACCACTCAAAGACAGTTATAACACCTTTAACACAAAGTTTTATGGAGACCTACAATTGTCAATTAAAATTGTATCTTTTCAGAATTATTTTAAACTACTTTGACTCTCCATTAGTAGAGTTACAGGGAGATATAGTGACACCTCTATCTTCCAACAATGCCTCTCTTTCTTCACCCAAAGGTTGTCTAGCTTGCAAGATCTTTCCCTTCCCAGTGTACAATTGCAGAGACCATTTCCTCCACCTCTGGAGACTTTAATCCCTCTTCCTGGAAATCACTTCTAAGTGTTACATAAATACACAGAACTCCATTCAATTATTTTCTTGCCCTTCCCATGCCACAGATCTGTCTACTGATAACTTCTGTTTGAATACACACCCTCCTTATCTTGAAAGAATCAGTCACAGTCTCTCTGAAAATGAACTTGATTATAAGGCAGTGAGAAGAAATGGCAGCAAGTCAATGAACATTAGGGTTATCATTTGCCAAAGGTTTTTTCTTACAGCTTGTGGACACCAAATTGTTGACCCACAGTTTGTGGTTTTGGGTTTTTTGGGGTGGGTGGATTATTTTGCAGTGCTGTTTTTATAATAGTACTATGATGGTAAAGTTTTTTTAGATAGTATCACTATAGTTTAGTCTGCAGCTCTTCCTAGATGTTGCTTTTGGGACCAGAGTGTGACAGATATATAACAGAGAATAGATATTGGGTATGAGCTGATCTGAGCTAGATATCAAGAAATATCATTGGCTATAGTTGAAAAGAAATCACTACCAAATGTTGACTCAGTTGATCTAAATTAGCAAGAAGGTTTTTATTGTTAAGGTGCTTATTTCCCTCCAGTGGTTTAAAAGGATTTCTAGGCTGATAGTTCAGATAAAGAAATGTTAAAATTCCTTTTTTTTTTTGAAAATAGACCTATCCAACGGTCCTCAAGAAATCATTCAGAAAGGACTAAGACCAACAGTACCTAAGAGATTATATAGACTTCAGGTGAGACAGCTCTCAGCTATAAGATTAGCCACAGGCACAGTAAAAATCACTTTTTAGTAAGCATAGAAATTATTGTCATCTTGATGTAAAGGAATGAGGAGAATCTTTGCAAAGGTGCACAAAAGGAAGCAAATTTTCCAAAAAATGGAGAGACAAAATGGCCTCTGATAGAGGAGAATTAAATGTTTATTTTTCTTCTTCTTTTGCATTTCTGAGAGACTTTATAGGATTAAACTCCTTCCCTTTCCTAACCAATAACATTTGCATATGGTTTTCATGCAGTTCTCTGCTTACACTAATAGCTGGTGGTGGTCTCTTAGGTGTATTTAAAGGTTGAAGATTGTTCAGCTAAGGCAATAGAGCCTTTCCCTAAGACATCCTGCTGATCCCTCTCCATTTCTGAAGAAGTGCTGGTGGTTAGGAGACTGACTGGATCTTTGCAACATAGTCAATTATTCCTCTTACTGATACCATCTGACATGAAAAGCTAAAGGTCTTGATGAACCTGGTATCTAGCTGATTTATTTTTTTCAGTTTTCCTCTGTAGGCCATGTTTTCAACACCTCTAATCATTCTTCCTGGTCTTTGAACTGCCTTCTACCAGGCCCCATACCTCATGATATTTGTTGAACAAAAGCGTCTGAACAGGGTGAATTTGAATTAAATTCAAGCAAATAGTAGTGCAGAACTGTGCTGGAGCACAAGAGGAAAAGATTGTGGTTGGGAACTGATGGCCTAAGTTTTAACTTTTATATTTTTTAGATTCTATACTGCCTTACTGTGTGACAGAACTTCATATAGTGTTAGCAAATTATCTTCACAGGGTAGTTAGACAAAAAAACCTTTTTCCGGCTTGAGAGCTAAAAACACCATTGTACCTTCAGGGCCCAAAAGGTACAAACAACAGCAAATTGTGGAAAGCAGTCTGGGAGGACGGAACTTCATAACCTGAAGCTGTAATTGGACAATTGACCCCAATATGTAAAAGGAGCAAATCTTCTAAAACTGTGAGACCTCGTGACTGGTTGTCCACCTTGGGTCCAACTTGGGTCCACCTTGTGTGCAGCCATGGCCGGGCTTTTGTACTGCCTAAGGTGAACCCTTTGAAGGCCTTTTAATAAATACCTACTTTACTCTTTAACTCTGTCTAGCCTTGGTTCCAGGTAAACCTCTCTAGGCATCAGAACAAGACAATTATATTAATAACTTCTTATCCTCAGACTATGTGTGCTCTTGGGAGTTGTCAGCTGAGCCCTAAGGAATGCTGAGACATTGCTATTTAACATCTTCATTCAGATTAAGCCACATAAATAAAAAGTGCCAACAGACAACAGCCTTTGAAGACACTGAATCTCTAATGCATATTGTTTTTAATTTCTGTGCTTATTTTCACTTTAAATAATAATGAAATTTTGGACAGGAGATAAGGTTGGGAGATGCAGCTGAACCTGCACCTGGAAAGGGCTGCTGGTTCTGGGCACTAGGGGCTGTGGGCTTTGGTTCTCCACCAGACCTTCTTGCTTTGATTAGCCTGACATCTGCAATTAGTGGGGACCAGTATGTACCAAGCTAAAAAATCTCACAGCAAGCAGTCACACATAGGGAAGAACATATGTGTTTTCTAAATAAACACCTCCTTTTGGATTTCCCAGCTTTCCAATGTTTCTCCAGTCTTTTTAGAATCCTTTATGTTCCTTGGTTTTGATTCAGAAGACTCACAGCCTCCCTTCAGTCTCCACCATTCCTCTCCACCACAAATTAGCTTCTCAGCATTTTAAGACAGTAAAATGGAGGGGGAGAGAGAAAAAAGGTAGAATTTAACAGGATTTCTGCTGTTCCCTCAGGATGTACTCTGTGCCTCTCCCCTTCTTTCTAGGATATGTATGTCAGCCTCAAAACTGGTCTCCTAACTGTGTGATCTTCATATACAATGGTAAATAAAGCAGTGCAAAAGCCTTGGACATCACAGGAAAAATGCATTTTAACTGCAAAAGGAAAATCCTGAATAAGATGTAAGCCAGGGCATCTTGCAGCATAAGGATTAATTACCACAGAACGTTCTATTAAAGGTAAATTATTGCTTTTATCATTATCTTAATAGCCTGGTGGTTGTGGTAAATATTTACAGCAATCCAGGAAGGTGAGAAATTCTGTATTATTAGAAATGAAAACAGTTGCTCTTTTGGTTTTGAGGAAAGCTAACTAACTTCTGTTTCCCAATTGAAAGATTGCATGTATTTGGGTTTTCAGTGGATGACACATTGATGCATCTTCTTATATCTCTCCCCTCTGGCTCTGGCTGGATGCAGGACTAACAGCTGCTCTGCAGGTTGAGGCCAACTCATTAAGCTGGTCCAACCCCTAAATTAAAGTGGTGACCTGATGGAGCTCCAGGCCAACTCCATTCACTCCTTCCCGTTTCACAGCCCTTCTTTTCACTCTCACAGGGCCAAGCAGAGAGCCACAGTGTCACAATAAAGTCCCTTGTGGCAGAGTCCTACAGCAGGGTCTGCTGTGTTCCATGAGGCAGCAGAGGAAGCACAGGCTGGTGAGATAACACTAATCAGCTAACAGCCTTGAATAGAACAGGGAACTAAACATGGCAGCTGTCACTTATGATAGCATACAGTGTCCAATTTTGTTCAATTGGGCTACTTTAGTGTTCATCTCCCTTCCTATTTAAGCATAGGTGATTCTTAATTAACTTTTCCTAACATGTCACTCTCAATTGTACTCACTGTAGGCATTATCCAGTCTAGATTTATTTCGGAAAGGACCTATAAGAACAAAAAATCTTTTGAATTATGCAAAAATGGGGCATCTAGGGACTCATGCACCTTAAAAGTTCAGTCATTGTGTATGTGCCTCTGGCATGCCTGGTTTTATTTTAGAATTTTCTTGTGTGGGAGAAGAGTACTGAGACCTCAAGCTGTACAGACAAATGAAGAACTGAGCTCATGAATTTCGTTTTCCCTCCCAGTTCATTCTAAAATGAATTCTTAAGGAAGGCTCTGTATTTTATCCTGGTCACATTATTGATACACATCCCTCTTCAAACAAAAAACCTAAGAGTCTCACAATTGCTCTATTTTAGTCCCAGTTTTCTCAATTGCTACACTCTCCATTAGCTTCAGGAGATTTCATTAAGTGGCAATTGAGCAGTTGCACTCAACACACAACAGGGAAACAGCATATTGAGGCTTGATCTTTTCTGAGTGATATCACAGATATTGTACCAGGTTCTGTGTGAACATCACCTCAGTCTTTCTAATTTGACTCAATTCCTTGCCATGCCTATCCCTGCCAGCAACATCCTTTAGGGTTTTGTTAGTTAATATTATTACTATGATGATGATGATGATGATGATGATTACTATTATGTTGCTTCAATTCTGTCTTCACACAGGCTGTAAGATAAAATGATCTACACAAAGAAAAGAGCATGAAGTTTGGGTCTGTGAATGTTCATATCTGTCAGAACCAAATCTGGGAGTAAAGGTTTTTCCAGGTATATAATTTTGCAGCAAACAGTGTAAGTTCCCTGACACCACCCTTTGGCTGACTCTAAACAAAGTGACACGATAAAAGCTCTTCTTTTGCTAAAATTTGCTAAAATAAATTGAAAAAGAAAATAATGAAAAAAGTTGAAAGAACTTCCCACTGAGAACATGGCATGACTTGGATCAGAGCTGACCTACATAAGAATCAGAAGGCAAATAAGGAAAATAAATTATAGGGGGAAAAAATTAAAGAACAGGGAACCAGGTCATCCTAGCAACAAAAAGAGGAATAGGAAAAGGAAGATTTGAAAGTTTTGAGTAGGGTGGAGAGGTCCTAAAGAATGGGGATTTCAGATGTGATGAGGAAAGTATCATAATGATGGAGGCAGTTTCTACTCATATTGTCCAGCTCCAAACCCTTCCTCTTCCTTCGTGGAGAAAGCAGAAGGGTTTAAAAGAGGCAGCTGAGTCTCAGCTGGTTTGCTCCTCTTTCCTTTTTCATTGGAATTTCATCTCCAATGGTTTTCTGCCTGACCCATGCCCTAACATGGGCAATGTGTTCAAAACTAAATTATTTTTATATATTTTGTTATATAAATAAGTACATGATCTAGATAAGGGGATTGAGTTATCATTAGCAAATTCACGGAGAGCTCCAGGTTGGGAGTTTTGATCTGCTGGGAAGCCTGAAGGCTCTGCAGAGGGATATGGACAGCCTGGATCAATGGGCTGAGATGAAAGCAGCTTTCACCAGCTTTCACTTTGACCACACTAACCACACTCCAGGCTGGGGCAGAGGGGCTGGAAAGGGCCCTTTGGGAAGGGCCCTGGGGGTGCTGGTGCCAGCGGCTGGAGAGGAGCCCAGGGGTGCCCAGGTGGGCAAGGGGCCGATGGCCCCTGGGCAGTCCCAGTGACACAGCCCCAGGGCAGGGCCCGTCCCCTGGGCTGGCACTGCTGAGGCACCTCCAGGGCTGGGGACATCTCTGGGCCCCTCAGGACAAGAGACAGTGAGGGGCTGGAGCGTGTCCAGGGCAGGGAACAGAGCTGGGGAAGGGGCTGGAGCCCCAGGAGCAGCTGAAGGAGCTGGGACAGGGGCTCAGCCTGGAGCAAAGGAGGCTCAGGGGGGACCTTCTGGCTCTGCACAACTCCTGACAGGAGGGGACAGCTGGGGGATTGGGCTCTGCTCCCGGGGAACAGAGGACAGGATGAGGACAGAGTCTTAAGATGCACCAGGAGAGGTTCAGGCTGGATATTAGGAGTGATTTCTTCACAGAAGTGTTGGTCAGGCCGTGGAAGAGGCTGTGCAGGGCAGTGATGAACTCACCATCCCTGTAAGTGTTGAAGGAATGACTGGACTTGGCATTCAGGGACAAAGGGGGTTTGGTCATGTCTTCAACCCGATGACCTCAGAGGTCTTTTCAAACCTAAATGATCCTGAAGTTCTGAGATCCTGAGATTGTTTCTGTGAGCCAGTGCCAGAAGAACCTCAATGCTACAGAAACAAAGAACAGCCCTGGAATCCAATTTCTACCAAAAAACCCAACAAACTGAATTCTCCTGGAAGGTTTTTAGTTGACTACACATATATGAAATAATATGAAAAAAGTAAAAAAGCATTTCTAGTGCTCTTAGCTGCAGGGTGGTGGTTTTTTTGTGTGGGGTGGTGTTGTTTTTTTTTTTTTTTTTTTTTNTTTTTAGTGAGAATGTGCTACTGTAGCATGCTACTCCATTATCATTCTCTGCAAAAATAAGGTCTCATAATTAATGTCTAAAAAAATAGCAGGTGTCCCAGGTTGAATTTTTCCCCCCTTCCTTCTCTTTTTTCCCCCCTTACAGCATAAAGATGAGTTAACAGCCTTATATGTTCTGCTGAACTCGAGCTGGATACAGCTGAACTTCAATTCATCCCAGCAGCAAACTGTTTATTAAAGACCTGTCAAATGCCCATATTCTGTGGTTCATCACAGGAGCTGACAGTGCGACAAAGGCTTGAAATCCAGTGCATATCACTGGAGGATGCCATTAAAATGAAAGTGAGACCAAAACCTCGCAGCTGTCAGTCATTATCTAGGACATTCTCACACAGTAGATCTCACACACTTCCCTTCATCTGGCATGGGTATCCTCTTCACACTTCTCCATTTTTTGCTGTAATGAAACAGCTTTTGAACAAAAAAGGATTTTTGAAACAGAAGAAAATCCATAAATCTCTATAGAAGGTGTGCATTTCTACTCTATTTGGAGTCCTCCTGCATGTCCAGATAACCACTGTATCTCTCTTTTTGGTCACCTGTTGCTTATTTTATAGGCTGTTATAATTTAGAACCTGAAAAGAAGCATAAATAGGATTGACTGAATTTCAGCCATTAAAATAGACCTTTCATAAGAAAAACTGTTCTCAGCCACTTGCCATTATCTCAGACCAAGCCTGAACATAACTTTGTTCCAGTTCCAGTGAGACTGGCTCATAATGTTTCTGTCCTCATTATTTTTTGGGTTTTCTTCTGTTTTTCCAATTCTGGGTCTGCCTGGGGATTTATTGGCTGTGATAGCCATATCAAGGCTGTGTCTGTGCTGTCAGTGACCAGCTCTTAGCCAGGAGAAATGGCTGGTCTGAGCACTATGGACCAAAAGTAGGAAATACCTGAAGTTTTGTAAGCTTGTTCTGAAAGAACTTGATATCCACCCTGTCACACCGATTTTACAGCCATTTATCTCTATCAGCATCAGAGACTCTATGCCAGAACAAAAAATAATGGAGTGTTGACTCAGCCTTTTACTGTTTTAAAGTCATACTTGATTTACTTGAGGATACAGCATATTTTATTGCCTCTTGTCTTCACTCCTGAACCCAGATCTCCTCATCACTAGATCAGTGATATGCACTGGCTAAAGAAATATCAAAATACGAGACGAAAACCACGGTATAATTACTCAACTGCACTCTCATCACATGTCCTACATAATTATGAAATGGTTCCAGTTTTTATGTCTATAATTATTACAAACTCATATCAAAAGGAAGGTCATCCATATTAACACAGTTTTCAGATTTATTACACTACTCTGGCACTGCTTTGATGTAAAAGAGTTTGACAAATATATTAAGTATAAAAAAATATTAAGGGTAATTATGTCATTTGCCCATGGATTTTTATGATTAAAGAATTTTTAGAGGTTCAGTGCACAACTTACCTTACACTGCAATTATTTAAAAATTTTATTTTGCTTTAATATGTACAAAACAGCTACAAAAATTGTCAGAATAATTCTAGTACAGCTCCAGGTTAAATTCTGTTCCATTAAGAACAGAGAGTTAATAATGCTAGTCATACATTTCAACTTAGGCGTAATTATACACATTTAAAAATATATTCTACGTGTAATTACAGTGGAATTACAGTAAAACAGCCATGCAATGAAAAACACTCCATTACCCAGAATACCTGAGGCGGGTGGAAACTTAACGAAATCAGATGACTTAGTATTTCAGCCAGGCACTTTGGAGATTTTTCAGGCATGTCAGTGAATAAGGAACAGCAAAATACAGTGAATATTAAAAAATACTGCAGTTAAGGCTAATAGCACACAGCTGTAACAAAATTTCCATGACACAGAGAGTACAAAAAAATGTATAAAAAACCTAGCATATTCAGATCACAGGTTTTGATTTTTGGCCTCAATTTCTAAATGCAAATTTAAAAACAGTTTTGGGGAGGGGCTGGACAGTAGTTTTTTAGAGTGGAGAAAGACAAGCAGGATGGTATAAGGAAAACCTATGTAACATTGCCCAGAAGATGAAGTTCCTGCTAGAAGGATGTCTGGAAACATGGAAGCCATTCTGGGTGCCTCCTGCTCTGCTTAGGAAAATGAGTCATATTTTCACATACTCTTTATGACTAAAAAGGATGGGACTCGTGCATTGTTTGGCTGTGGCAGCAGTGCTGCCTCCTGACAGAACAGCCCTAGAGGCCCCAAATACTGATTAATTGCTCATGACATAAGGAGTCATGTTAATATCAGCAGCGGGATCCAGTTCCCAGGGACAGAAGTGGCAGACTAGTAATTCCTCTTGATCCAAAATGGAACAAATAATGGAAATGACTGTACAGATCAGATAAACTAAAACAAAAACCAAAACGAGAGGGGAAGATGAGGCAAGAAAGTTTAAAAATAATATCTGTATGAGTGCCTGAAAGAACTTAGTGTTGGGCTGTATTTGGATAACATAAAATAATCCTGCGGATAAAAGCTGCAAAAAGTCAGAACAGACCCAGAATCTCTCTGGTGAAGGTCCCACTGCTCTGGCAAGGTGGATCAGGAAGGTGCAGGCTGTCTCCACACAGAGCAAAGGACATGGAGAAAGTTATGGCCTGATCTGTTCTTGCCCAGTATGTACTGTGGCATGGGTTCAGGGAGCTGGAAACATCAGCTTCTGTGAGAAATGAGAGGCGTGCAGACCAGCATGTCTGGATGAGTCAGTGGAAGGGGAACTGGGCCAATTGGAAGATTTGGTAAGACTGGGCACATACATCTTCCACATTGTCTGTAACCAACATCATCCTGGAACAGAAAGGCTGGGTTATCCCAGTCAGAGTAACAGAGAAGCCAATTATTTTTACAAAAAAAAAACCTCCTCGAGTTTTTGCTTCTGTTTAATTCCATGGTCCAAGTGAAAAACTTGGAGACTAGATAAAAAAGGGTGTGAGGAATAAAGGGGCATTTCTAGGCTGCCAACTGGATTAGCTCATCTTCAGTGATACTGCAGCACTTTATCCACAGGAAAGAAGTGCATTACCCAAATCTGGTAGAAGCCTTTGGTGTGGGTTGGAACCTTGCCAGAGCACATCCAAAAAGACCCCAGCTCAACCTGAAAAGAGCCTGTGGAGACTAGTCCTCCTGGACTGCCCAATCTCCCAGAGCAGCTGAGGGTTGAAAAAGGACAGAGATCTCCTGGAAGTGGTAATTTCGGATCAGTAAAAAGAGTTCTCAGGATTGCAGCAGAGGGTTCTAACCTTACCAAAAATCTTCAGGAGTTCCTTGGTACAGGAGAATGAAAGAGGAAGGACATGGGTCACCATCCACACAGCAACACAGGGACACATTGCCTGAGGGTGTTGGGTAAAGGGATTTAATATGGCTCATGAAAATTCTGGGACCGAAAGGAAGAGCTGTGGGACTTTGGTCTAGAATTGAGGGAAACAGGCAACTGGAAAAAATAAGGACTGTAGGAACAAATTAATTAAATGCTGACACAGCCAAAAGAATCTTCAATCAATCCAAGGCCAGACAGGACAGACCCTCACAACTGCCCAGTGAGCTGCCTGTGGGAACTTGCAGATCATCAGCTGGTGATTTCCTTTTGTGCAAAAATCTCTGTGTTCCAATGCAGGCAGTGCAAAGCCCATCTGGGAATTTTGCTAATAAAATACAAAAATTTGTGAGGTACACAGGGATGACTGGACAAATTTTCAGAGTTGATTTTTATATGATTCTAGAGAAAATGGAGCCCAAACTCATCACGGATGGAGAATATTGACAGGAAAGCTGGAAAAGACTTGGGAAGACTTGAAATCTGTAGCTCTTCCAGAATGCTGTCCACAGGAAAAAATAAACAGTTTGATTGTAGTTTTGGTAGAAACTGGTTCCAAGAATAAGTGGCCAAGAAATTAAATCTTTAGAAAAGTATTTTGAAGAGGATATTTAAATTTAAGTATTTCTAAGTATTTAGGAATAATTGTTATAACCATGACAACAAAACAATAATAATAGCAACAGTATTAATAATACAACAATATGTCCTAAAATCATTCTGAATTCAATTCCTGAGCTGTACTCTTGCTCTCAGTGAAAATACAGATGATGCTGACAAAGATGTAGATTGGCACCACAGCATACATTGAACAGTTACTTGAAAATCTCACAGTGTGAAAAAGGATTGAACAAGTCCCTGGAGGAAGTTATCAGCATAGTGTGAATTAGTATTTAATTTGTCCTAAGATCTCACCCCCTTTTTGGCTAAAATTCATAGTAGAAACAGATCTACTGTCTTTTGGACCACAATAGATGAAATGTTAGAATCTTCTTTACTTTCAGATAGATGTTGATCATGATCCCCAGACTGGCCCAATGTCCTTGTGGAAATATATGTAGGGAGGTGCAGCAGGAATGTTAAACAAGGTGAGGAGCACTGCAGAACAGGATGACACCTGAGGTCATCCTGCTTAAAAGTTTAAAATGAGATTAGAGTGAAGCACACTGCAACTTCCCAAAAGCCTGCCATAAGGTCCCATGGTTTATCAGGACTATGATACAACTGGAGTGACTGGCTAAGAAGGAATTCTTTGTGAGCTGAGTGTCATTAGGCTCAGAGTTGAACTCCACTGACTGGTTCTGTATTACCCTTCTCCCCTTGCTTCCAAACTTTCAAGAAATCTCTCAGACAGCAGCGCTTAGAGACTGGAGCCAGAGTCCAGTGGACCTGGCATAGAGGTGCCATACGAAGAAAAGCTTCCAAGCAAGTATCTTGGGCAAAAACTCCTTTGCTGCAAAGGAAATTCTGGTTGTGGTTTAATCTGTAAAACACTCTCTCCATGGCCTGCAGGGCAGAATAGCTGTGGTTAGGTCAGGCCATAGTTCCTTGCACTAGCTTCTTAATTCCAACATCCAGGGGAAACTTGCCAGGTGGTTTGAAAAATTGTCTTGTTTTGATTTCATGGTCATATTGAGGCCTGGGTGTGAAAGCACAGAAAGGCTGACGCTCTTCCAGATGGTGTTATTGGGAAGCTAATTGTAAACATTTTCTCATACAGGAGTTGGAGGAATCAGTTGCTCCAGAGACAGCTCCTGTTTGGAAAAAGTTGAATGCTTCTGTTTCTTGTCCTATGTTTTTTTGCTTTTCTGCCTAGTTTGAGAAAGGGGAATGAGGCTGCGGAAAAGAACACTAGAAAAGAACTTCCAGAAACTTGCTATCAAAACAGAGGGGCTGGAAAATAATTTGAAAAAGATGCTGACCTTTCAGAACCAGAGTATTCCCTGCATTCTCTGTTTATGAACAGAGCAACAGCAACAGAGTTGCTTCTCTGTGTATGAACAATCTCTCACCTTGGTGTGAAGACCCCAAAAATGAGACACTCGAGGCACTGGGGAAAATGTATGAAAAGTGGGAGAGTTTTCTGGACTACTGAGAAGTGCCTGTCAGGGAGGTGGATGCCTTGTATCCTCTCCCAAGCCTTTCTTTCTGTTTTATGTCTGGGATACCTGCAGTCTTCCTGCTGGTGGGTGTTGCACTGGAAGATGCTGGACAGTGACACTTGTGAGTGCTGTGCTGTGTGTACCTCTCTCTCTGCAGCCAGCAGACCAAGTGCAGAAATGCATATTACTGCCTTCACAGGCTTTACACTTGGACAGGTCAAAAGAGGGAAAAATCAACTTGCTCAGGCAAAACACCTTTGTACATTTTGCCTCAAGATGAAGTATAGAGGCTCCCATCTGCAATGGTGCAGGAAAAGCTTATTGCTGAATCTCAGTTAAAGATATATTTTATTTTTGGTTTATTTCCTCGTGTTATAAATCTAGTGCTTAATTACTTTTCAAATTCTTACCAAGGTGGAGGCATCTCAGAGAAGAACAAGAGACTTTAATTTCAGTAGCCATTTTGTTCTTGTTCCAAATTCCTTCTCATGAAAAACATTTTAAAACTTGGAGCATCAAATTTCAAGGATTCTTTTGTAATATGTTTAAATTACTTCCTTTTATTGAAAGTATTTGTTCTCCTTTAATTTAGCTGATTTTTTTCCCAACAAATAAACCATAAGATTTTTATAATTGTTTTTCCTTATTTTTTGTTGATTTTTTTTAACCAAACATCATGCTTCCAGTTGCCACTGAAAACTGAGTAAGTCCTTCTGTTTTTTCAATCCTCTTCAAATGAAAATTACTTTATTTTTAGATCACTAGCAGGCTTTATTTTATAATTTAAAACTTTTCTAAGTTAATGCACAGTTTTAGTGTGGCTGCTAAAAATAAGTCTCACAAACTCTTGCATCCTTCACATGCACCAGGTCCACCCACAATTTAAAGACAGGATACAGTATTTCTCAGGCCCCACTAGTGTCCTTCAAAACACATTTCTTTAAGCTGCACAAGGATGTCTTAGAGGCTGGTGTAACAGCCAGAAGACAAATCAGCACTCTTTTGGGCACAGAGCAGAAAACATGCAGGCATTAAAACAATTTGGCATTACTGGCATTAATTTACTACACTGTTTATGATTCCGACTGTCCAAACAGTTAGTCAGAGGGAGCTGAGTTTGCACAGCTTTGTCTGGATGCCTTGTCTTATTTAGGATCTGGACATCTGAGGAGCAGGAATGCAGAAGTGGAGATGCATCGTGGTACACAAACACAGAGCAGAGGAATTTGTTGGTGTTGGGTGGACAGTGACAAAACACTGGTTAAAACTCTCCAAGCCCTGCTGCTTTTAGTAAAGGACATTGTATTAAATTCAAATTTTACCCTAGCCACCTCCTGTAGTTGTTCAAAGCTCTGGCCTACGGTGGGAAGAGAAATGTTCCAGTCGGCTGCAGGGATACAGGTGGTTGAGTTTACCAGCTCTCCAAGTGTTTTTCATTTCTTTTTCCTTCCTGAGATAGTTAAATGCACATTCCTCAGCTGTGTAAAAACAAATGGCCTACTCTCCCACTTCGGGTGGTGCATTTAAAATGAAAGCCAGGCTTAATTAGAGCTTTTGAAGGCTTAAGAGTTAATGTGTGCCCATTAAACACTAACCACCAATTCTTTACTCTCTGGCTATCCGTGCTCACAGCCGTGCCAATGTGGGCTGTGGGGCTGTGGGAGTGGGGACAGTCTTGGCACCATGGCACCATGCCCAGCCTGGGAGAGGCCAGCAGCAGATGTTTGACTGTTTGAAGCTTGGAGAAACGTCTCCACGTTGGAAACACTTGGACAGTGATCTTGTTTCTCAGTTGGGCTGGCTGTGGGGTTTGAGCTTGTGGGGAGGTGGCTCTGGTGGCCAGCCTCACTTGGCACTTTGCAGGCCAGCTGCAGGTCAGTGGTGATGTGCACCTGGCTAGGGTCACGGCTGCGGAGGAGGGATCCCTGCACTGGTCCCTGTGCGGGAAACACTGCAAGAATTATTGTTCCTGTTTTATAGGTTTGGGAAGCTGGGGATTAAATGAGTTGTCAAAGGCTGCACAGAGAGCCAGGGGCAGAGCAGGCAGCATGCCACGAGCCTTCACTGCACTCCGAGGCAGCTCCAGACCACACTGCATCTTAAAGGCAGACATTCAACAGCCTTGTTGGCTGTTGAATAGATGGCTTGTATAGATGATTAAATGGAAGATAAATTGCAGCTTTTTAACCTTTATTTGCACGAGTAAAATCTGTCCAGACTTCTAAACCTGCACAATGACTGGTGAGTAATTCAGCAAAGATCTCTACCAGACAAAATAGACATACAGCACACGGGGATTTATATGTTGAGCTTTCCTGCAAAAATCACACTGACAGACTTGCAATAAATATATAATTTTATGGCCTATTTCTCAATCATATTCTGCTACATAATATCATGCTAAGAACTGTGAGCTACCTTGCCAATGGAAATATGCAGCTGGCAAGAGGTAAAGTCTCTCCAGAGTTATTCAAGGAGTCATAACAGTAACAATATAAGCAAATAGATCATCAGTATATACCTTTATGCAATTTTTTTCCTCCTTTTTCCTCCCTCTCCTCCTTCTTTCTCCTCATTTTCCCCTCTCACATTCTTCCATCTGCCCTTTTCCACCATCCCTCCCCCTCAGTCACTCCTCTATTAGTGTTTAGAAGATTTCACAGTTTTCTCCCAACCCTAGAAAGAATGTAAGCTGATGCTGCTGATTGCCTTTGAAAACATTTGGAACAAATTATGTCTACTTTTGGAATCTGAATAAAAGAATGTGAGCCTCACTGGAGAAATATGAAATAGAGGGTGGGATTCACAGAAGGTCTGTAGCATTTTTCCCCTCCTTTCTTAAAAACAAAAACCAACAACACCTTTAATTTTTTTTCCTTATTTTTGTTACTTCAGGTTGGAAAATATTTCATATGGGAAAAGTCTAGAAAAATGTTTTTTGTGAAGTGACATCTTCATCTGTTCTTTTAAAGCCGAAAACGATGATTGGCATGAGTCAATAGTTAACACGAACTCTGTGAACCCAGTAACCTGGATGAAGAAATGAAGCAAATTATATTCTCTGTACCTCCTCTACTGAGGGATATTTTTGCATCTATTTTCTGCCTTATTCTGCTTTTAGATAGTTTGCCTCAGTTTCCCTGCCTGCTGGCTGCTGACACTGTGGTGCTGTGCAGTTGCCATCAGCAAAACAACAAAGATCTCCTGAAGAAAGGTGCTGTGGGACATTTAAAGCAAGTCACATTTCCAGATTCAGGCTTTCCTACATGTAGAAGTATTTGCATCCAGGATCTTGTTTTGTCCTATTGCAGGAAAAAGTGCCAATGACAAAGTTTTCTTTCAAATCATCCTACAAATGGCTCAGATTTAGTGGAAGGACCTGTGAAGAAGGATTTTTTGTTTCTCCTTTTTTTTTTTTTTCTAATTAATGTTGATTTGTTTTGGGTTCAGATTCATGCCTAGCATAAGTTGAAAAACCTCATAATGAAAAGATGGACAGCTTTGCACTTCTGCACCAGCCTCTGTGAATTCAGCAACTAGCTGATCCACAGCTGCATATCTGGGTTTAGTAACATTTCATCTTTTGCTCTTGAGGCTTAAAATTAAGAGAAAATGACAGAAACTTGCCCTGGAGAGGACCACCCATCAGAACCAGTGTTGCTAATTCTCCTGGGCCACCATGGCCTGACAGTTTTGGGCTTAGCTCTTCCCTGGGGAAACTTACAAACTGGGGATAAGTGCCTCAAAAGGGTTTTCAGCAGATATCTACTGAGATTCTGCAAAGTGTGCAAAGTAAATGGAAAGTAGCAATCACCAAGACATTTTCCCATTTCTCTTCTGCTTTTCTGGAAGCTCTCCAGAGAAGCTGAAGCCACACTTAAAAGCTGTTGCAGTTACTGAGTTCAACCTGGTAAATAAATTAATATAAACTTCTGTGAAGATCAAATAATTTTTTTAAGAGCAGATGAAAACTATTTTTTAAGCTTTGGAATTTTTGTTCTGCTTCCTTGACTTGTAAAGATTTGGTGAATCCTGCTTGTAAGTGCCAGAGATGGCAACAGATGCCTAAGCCCTGGCAAGTTTGAATCTGTCCACATAAATGCTGTGGGTGTGAATTTGATTCTTTCCAATGATTGTTTTGGAATGATTTAGTCATTGTTTGACCTACTTTCTCTCCTTGCAAACTTCATCCAGGCTGGTTATTGTTTATACAGAGGGACCAAAGGTTATTTTATACACTGGTATATTATTTCTGATAAATAAGTTAAGGGAAAAAACAAAAAGAGAATAGGTAAAACACACTGGAGGCAGAATCCAGAGCTTTTTGTCCACACGGGAAAAGTCCCAATGCAAAGAAGAAGGTTGAGAGAGTGACCCCAGCAGTTTTGTCCCTCAGTACTTTGAAAGATGAACACAAGAATATGAGAAAGCAACTGGGAAAGAATCTGTTGTGGGCTGGAGTAAAGAAGATGGCTCAGAGGACAGAACCAAGCCCTGTCCCAAACTGAAGGGTTGAGAGGTGACCAGAAGAGGAAGAAAGGTCATCTGGAGGGGTTTGAAGACCATTACCTAGTATTCCCTGGTGGAACTCAGACAGTCAGTCACCAGCAGCTGGGCCCTGGGGGAATTTTTGGGAGACCCTCACCTAGTTGCACTGACAGGCTGTTTGGGCTTGTTAGCATTACTGTAACAGCAATAATAGGGATGGTTGGATTCCTGCTTCCTGGAGAGAGAGCGTGCCCTATGGAGCTGGGGAGAGATAGGAATCAGGAACATCATAAAAGATGGTAAGGCAACAGCTGAGGCAGGGAGTCATTAAAAGGAAGTTAATGCTGTTAGTGGGAGGTAGTCTGAAAATATATTAGTAGCTGAGATGTAAACTTGAAGGGCAAATAGAAACCTTTACATCTATGATTGCAAGAAAATCCTATGGAGTGGCATGCCACAAATTTTTTACTAGAAGCTTGACATCTGGTAGGTTTTTATGCCTCTGGTAATCAGCCTCCTCATGTATGAAAGTTGGGGTGGAAGCAAGTACTTTTCTCCCAGTGTTTGCTGACACTCTGGAATACCACCATCACAGAGAACAACCCAAATCTTCCTCATGCCTCCACCAGGGAGCTTAGAAATGATCGTTATGACTATCAGGTTCCCATAGAACACAGCAAGAAAAGCATCCCTCTGTTAAGTCAGTTTTGAACTGCAGCAGAGAAAAAAGAATATTTTAAAACAAGAATGTAAATATGTCTTCAATGCCAGATCTCATGGACCTTAGGAAATCCACATGAGCATATAGTTACTCAGCTTAAAAGCTCACAGCAATGAAATATTACCAATAAAACATCGTGAATAGACTTCCACATACAGTAATTGGAATGCAAAAGGTATTTAATTGTCAAGCAGGGCATGTATCATGTCTGAAGACTGGAAAACCCTGAGAGTAGCAGTATTTATAGCCCTTTGCATTTTATGCATTTCAGCTCTGTACAAGACAAAGAAATCATCTGCAGGGAAAGTGTCAATCCTGTGGCAAAGGTTACAGATTAAACTGCTGCTCTGAAAATATGTATATACGTCCACAATGTATGCATTATTCTGAAAGGAAGCCAGTCATCCAGACATTGATTTTCCTGCAGGAAATATGATTCACTGAAACACAGTGGCTGCTGCAGTTTAACAAGCACAATATCCTTCTCTCATACACGGATTTTTGCATTCAAAGAACATGGTTTGCTTATAAGTTTGTGTGTGTGTGTTGCAGAAGAGGGAAGTCTTTACCTAGAAATCTTTATCTTTGCTGAATGCTACTTTTCAGCTAATGAGATTGCTGTCACCTAAATTTTCATTGTTTTAAGAGCAAGTGGCTGCCGACAGTTTCCTTTCAAGCTTGAATGATGAAAGGAAAACACCACGCTGCCTCATCTGGCTAGCTTGCTGTGAGCTAATGAGCCTGAGGCTGCACCCATCTTTGCTATACTAGTGTGACCTTATGTCTGCTAATGCACAGGGAAGGAGTGAAAAATGTACTGCTAGTTCCCTCCAACTGTTCCCTGGGGATATGCTGAATGTGCCAAACAATTTAGTAAATATATATCAGGTTACTGTGTTGAAACATACTCCAAAGTATTGCAACCTCAGGTATCTCAATCAAAAGATCATATTTTATTTTTGCTTATCTTCCCCCTCTGTATTCAACATTTGGTAACTTCTCTCTGAAAGGCACATATTTTCTTGGTAATTTTTGTACCTTTCAGAATAACTTTCAATTAGTCAGTGATTAGTTTTGTAACAGGCTATTTGAAATTTTTAACTGTATTATTGATTGGGTGTTTTTTGGGTTTTGTACTTTTTTTTTCCTACTACCAGATAAATAGAAGTTGATTTTAGAAATAATTCTTATCTGTGGGTGTACAAATGTGTGCTATCAAATTTCTGACAGAATGCTTTGTGTTGGAAGGGATCTTAAAGATCACCTTGTTCCATCCCTCTGCCATGGGCAGGGACACCTTCCACTATCCCAATTTGCTCCAAGTCCCATCCAACCTGGCTTTGGACACTTCCAGGGATGGAGCAGCCACAGCTGCTCTGGGAAACCTGTGCCAGGGCTTTGCCCCTCTCACAACCATGATGTTACTCCAGAAGAAGTGATTCCTTAGCTGTTGCCAGTAGTACTTTCTGTAGTTTGTTGATTTATGAAGTTTACAGGTCTCTACACAAAGAAGCAGAATAGATGTTTTTAGCTATTCCACCCACCCCACAGTCCCCATCCAACTGCTCTTCAGTCAAGACTTTGTGTCCTCAAAAAATAAATTTCCACCATTTCCCTCTAGAATGGATTTGGCAGCGGAAGGAGTGCTTATCTTTTGGGAAGTCACTCCCTATAGCAAAAGAAAGGTACTTTTCAAAAGGCAGTCCTGACACCAGGCAAACTAAAAATGAGGAGAAGAGTGTGCTTTCCCCATTCTGAGGGCAGGGGATGCCAAGAGGGATGATAAGGTTCTTGGCCCCATGCAGCAAGGGACTGACTATGTTTGCCTCCAACACTGCAGTGCCTGCCAGAGTTGTCTCTGTCTGCTGCAAGGGAGCAGATCTGAGCACAGACCTCCTGCCCTGTGCCTTTTTAATGAGCTGTTTTGTTTTATTTTGTCTGCGGCTGCCAACCAGCATTTTCTCCTCTGCTGTTGGAACAGCAGAAGTGCTGGCTTGTTGGCACGGAAGCTGCTTTCCCCTCTCACTAAGCCTGTCTGAGTTATTATTTCACTGCAGTCACCCCGTCCTTTTTTGCTTTCTGTGGCATCAGCATTTCCCTGCAATAGCGGTTGCAGCGCGCTGTAACCCTGCAGATGTGCTCCATAAGCCTCGAGTCTCAAATCACAGGAGCAATGTTTTCCCCTCTGTGGTCCCTGCCTTCATTTTAAATAAGTATTAGGTCTGAAACACAGAATCCTATGTTTGATTTCCTTTATTTGCCTCCATCCACACCTTCCTGAACTGCTGCGGTAAATCCTTCCTGCTTATTATTATCCTTTAAGACTCACAGAACAGCAAATGCTTATACACTGCTTAAAATACAGAGATAGAGCGTGGCTGCTATCCAAAAGCTACAATCCAACCAGGACAGGATTAAGTATATTCAAGGCAAACACACCCACAATCTAATCAAGACAAAAGAAGAAATCTTGGCTCAGTTTGAGTCAATGGGAGTTTTGCCACTGACTTCAGTGAGGTTAGGATTGCACCCAAGATGAACAAGTATGAGACAAGAGAAAATAAAATAGTTTAGAAGTGGGAAGGTTTGTGAATGAGTCATGGGAGAGTAAGGGAAGGGATATTTACTTTCGGGGGGGAATGAAGATGAAGCAAAAATGAAATATGTTTATTTATATGTGCCTGAGGCCAGTGAAGAAGTGAGGGGCCCCTATGTGCAGAGCCGACCCCTTTCTGACAGCTGCAGGATGGTCACAATTGGGGTTCCCCAGGGGTCAGTATTGGAACCAGCCCTGTTTCATATCTTTAGGGATGATCTGGGTGAGAGGATTGAGTGCACCCTCAGCAAATTTACAGATAAGACAAATTTTGTTAGGAGTGTTGGCCAGCTGGAGGGTAGGAAGGCTCTGCAGAGGATACTGAGATGTGGCCATGTGGCTCATCCTGCTGGCATTCTACTGATTGGAGACTGACACTACAGAATAGGCAGCAAGACAAATGTCTTCACCAAAACCTCACCAATTATATTTTTCCTCATTGCAGTTTTTCCCTACTGCAATCCTAGATGGTTCTTTACCAGACTTTATTTTTCACTTTTTGTGTGAGTAGCATTAATAAATGTCCTAAAAGAACCAAAGACACCTCTTTAAATAAAAAGCAATAGAAATATAATATTTTTGAAAAAAAAAGTTGGAGGGGGTTTTTTTGTTTTGTTTTCTAATGGATATAGCTTAACATGTAAAGCTTACTTAACATTTATTTTATTTTAAATAAATCACTTTTTTGGAGAGTGTTGTTTCTTCATGATAGTGTGACTATATATTTTATATCTGGGAGGGAGCAGGATCTTTCACTCTTGGTCTTGCTCTCTATGGAAAGTGAAGAGGTGATGGGTCTTGTGTTAGAAAATTCTGCCTACCCTCAGCCTCAGGGTCTCTGCCACTCTCAGGCCCTGTTGCTGGGGACAGGAGGTACCACTGCTTTATAAGTGAGTGCATGCCTACCTTCAGCCTTTGAACTTTCTCTTTGCTGGGGTAAAATGGTGCCTAAAGTGGGCAAAATGTTGTGGCAATCTCAGCAGGAGCCTTGCTGAGGCTGCCATCTGTGCAAGGAAAGCTGTGCTGCTTCAGATAATGCTCTTCAGAGATACCAGCTCTGAATCACCTTCTATCAGAATCTGCTGCTCCCTGTTGGAATCAGCAGCACAAAGCCCAGCTGGAGCCTGGGTGCCCCTGGGATACAAGGGTGCCACTACTGGGGCCAGCGTTGTTTAACACCTTCACTGATGCACTGGACAATAGGACTCAGAGAGTCTGGAGAAGGTACCAAACTGGGAGGCAGAGAGACTGGGTGTGGGTGTGATGCTACTGGGAGGATAAAGATAACTGGGAGGGATGGGTCTGCAGGAATCCAGTGACCCTTAGAGGAGGGAAGGGACAATTCCCTCCCTACGGGGGAACAACTACAGGCACTCCATCCTTGGAGATGCTCAAAACCTGACTGGACACACCTGGACATCCTGCTCAGACTGACCATGGATGAAAAGGAGTTGTACCAGAAACGCTCCAGAGACCCCTTCCACCCTCAGCTGTTCTGTGTGTTCCCTACAGGACAGACAAAAGGTTTTACCAAAACAGGCTGAAGTTAGTTTGTGCATGTACCTGACATGAACATGAAATCCATGTCTAAGTCCTATGTGTTTAGCAAATTCCTTTTCCTAACCCTTTCACTTCCTATGGAGGGAATTGGACATCTGCAGGTTACTCAGGGGTGTCACTTCTCTGGTATCCCACACACACACACAGACAAGACCACATCTGACCAGCCAGGGCCACACAGGTATGGTACAGCTCTGCCTTGGCTACATTTAGCAGATGTTTCTTCACACACTTGACTGGGAATGAGACTGAGCATTATTAAATTGGTACAACTGCATCCCCTTATGAAGCTAAAGATACTGTCAGGATAAGACACCTCTAATGAACATGGCTCCCCTTAAAATGTCACTCATGAAACAGCTCTTACACATCAGCTTATCATTCCAGATGAATAGGAACTGTCTGGCATTCCAAATACTGATGAGCAGTCACTTATTAAACTCTCTCAGTCACAATTTCTTGCAAGACCTGATGCAGCAAAGAGGGAGGCAGGACATTTTGGCTCAGTCACAAAGCCAGTGACTTGCTCTCACGGCTGCTTAGTGCTGCTTCAGGGCTGCAGAGATGTGGGCAGAGCAGCTTCACTGCTACTCTGCTCTGTGTTGAGTCTCTGCTCAAGGAGGAGCAGATAGAAAATCCTCTTTGCTAAAAGGAGACAGTCAAGGGACTACATAAGAACAGAGCATGAGCTGTGCAATGTTTTTTCTACCAATGGTTGTATCTAGATAAGAATAAGCAGTAGGGACACCTTTTTTCAACCTGCATAGTGTCTTGTGACTACTAGCTCTCCTGGAATCTGCAGGTGGGCAGGGGAGGAGCCAAACGAAGTCCTAAAGTGCCTTTCTGTCTCTTACTTGGCTTTGCAACAACCCCCTGGGGTATAAACGAGTTGAGCTTCAAAGCAGCAAGAGGATGAAGAGGGATCTACACTAGATCCAATGGAGAAGATGTGATTTGTCATGAGTGCTTGAAAATAGTATAGCTAAATCTGTCCTTGCAACAGAGCTGCAGAAGAAACCAAAACCAACAGTCCAAGAAAAGGTCCAAAGACAGCAGAAAGCTCAATCAATGTAGAAAATATTTTCTGTGCTTTTCCATTTTTCAAGTAGCCTTTCTTTAAAATGCCCCAGTATGGTCACACTACTGCCTTGTAGTGAGGTGGTAAAAGGTTTGTGGTCAGACCATATTTCAGAAAGCTCCTGAAAAAAATTTGTTTTCCTGTAAAATACATCCTGCTTCCTCCTGCCCCCAAAAAATCACATTCCAGACAACATCTGGTTATCTGTTACTGAAACCTTAACATGGCCATGAAATCCAAACTCACCCTCATCCTGGAGGCATGCCAACATCTCCAAAACTTTTACAACCAGAGTTTCAATCAAGTTATTCATCCACCTAATCAAAAAAGCTAATAATATATACAGTTTCAGGACTTCAAATATTTTGTCATCCATGGTGGAATACAAATGAAACCACAGTTTTCTTAACACTGGTAATAGCTGACAGCAGCTATTTGATAAAATAACCTCTGCCTCACTCAAATAGAACATGCCTTCTGGAAGGAAGAACGACAAGAAAAAAACCTAGGTTAAACGGTGTGAATGAAGCAAGATTCAGAGCTCAAGTAATAAGGGTAGGCATAGCTGTTGCTGTCATTAAAAAACAAAACAAAACAAAACAACCCAACAAAAAAAACCCCAAAAAACAAAACCCAAGGGGTTAACCCAGAAAGATATCTGTGTTCTGGGCTGAAAACACAGTGCTTGGGGCAAAACTAAAAAAAGCTAAGAAAGCTGATGAAAAGGTCCCTCAACACTCTAATTAAGCCATATTCCATATTCAGTTCCAATACTACCTTGGCTGGTTTCTTATGCAAATGATTCATTCAGATAAAATGAAATCAAGCAAGAGTTGGTGTTCCTAAATTAATTTGGAAATGTTACGCTAATTAATTAGTATTTCACATTGGGATGGAAATTGAGGGATGATTCTATGAAACTAGCAATGTTTTACCCTGTTATGTAAAAGAACAAGGAGCAAAACCTGAATGCAAATTCAAGCCTTTAACTATTATAGCTTTAGATTTTAAGGTATGGAAAATATTTTAGGCAACTACAGTCTACAGTGTCCTGAATGACAAACTAAGATAGTCTGCTTAATGTGGTGAGAGATGCAAGAAAGAGTGAAATGGATGATCTATTTCTGGATTAGATCCATGAGGAATGGAATTAAAAAAACCCTCTTAAAGTACTGGAGGTCATTTTGGAAAGTGCAAATTGACTAAACAATCTTGTTGCATTGCTGCTGTTGAATCTGAAAGCAGAGCAAATAAGAATAATCAAGAACAATAACAAGCGAGGGGTGAAAATAAAAGGTCTCCATACAGCACAGTAGAATGAGACATCCCCCACTCCTCAAATGGACTTGAAGAAGTTATTGTAATGGACTAGCTGCTTTGGAAACAGAAGGAAAATGTTGTGAATAGGGGGACGTATTACTATTTGAATTACAGATGCAAACAGTGCAAACAGCTGATATTAGAGAGCATTCATAGTTCACCCTTCTACTACCACCTTTTCTATTAACAATCTTTTCCCATCACTTTACTTAGGCTGAGCAGGACTATATACACATTTTGATTAAAGATCCAAATTGAGCAACATATTTCTGCCTATTTTCCCCATACTGAAGCTTGACATCAGTTTGTCAAGAGATCTTTCAGGGAACTATTTGGAAGAAAACAAACTACTCTCCTTCTGGTAGAGCTAATAATGTGAAAAGAAAGAATTCCCTCTAATTGAGGTAACCCTCATTTACGAGTTAAGGCAATTACAAACTCACAAGTTTTGTAGGCACATGGAAATGGTCAGGAGATCTTTATTCAGTATAAACATTACTAGACCAGCTCAGAGCTGTCTCTACTGAATGCTCATAGGTTGAAGTGAACAGTTACATTTTTCTCACCGTAGATGATACAAACAGCTGGCATAGCAGATTAAGTCATTTCCTTAAGGCATTAAGAGTTTGTGTCCTCAACTACAGCATCAAAGTCTATGTCAGGCATTGGAAAAGATGGGGTAGGTTAGCATAACTGGGAACTGCAAGATAATACAAGATTATCCCCTTAGAATTATTTAAGCAGCATTGCTCTGCCTGTAAAAAGGGATTTCCCTGTGGTTAATCACATTTATTGTTGCTGTTACTAACACCTCTTCCTTCTAAGTTTCCAAAGACCCAGTGGGATGAAAGCTAGTCATTGGAGACAAGCACAGGGACCATGATGTGAGATTCATCATTAACCTCCTGGACTGCCACCAAATCGAGGCAATATCTGCTAAGTTACCATGTCATGTGGGATCCCCAGAAAGGGAGAACATCAGCCAGTTGGAGAGACTCCAAAGGAGGAACACCAAGTTAATCAGAGGGATGGAGCAACTCTGCTATGAGGAAAGGCTGAGAGAACTGGGATTGTTCAGCCTGCAGAAGAGAAGGCTGCCTAACTGTGGCCTTCCAGTACCTAAAGGGAACCAACAAGATGGAAAGAGACTATTTAAAAGCACATGGGGTTACAGGACAGGGGGGAATGCCTTCAGAATGGAAGAGAGCAGGTTTAGGTTACATATTAGGAAAAAAATTCTTCCTTGTGAGGGTGGTGAGGCCCTGTCACATGTTGCCCAGAGAAAGCTGTCTGTCCCACTCCTGGAAGCTTTCAAGGCTGTTTTAGGGATGGTGTCCATACCCATGGCAGGGGATTTGGAATTAGAAAAGCTTTAAGTCCTTTCCCACCCAAACCATCCTGTGATTCTATGAATCTCTGATAAGTTTGCTTGGCCCATTCATCTTCTCTTGCAAAATGAAAGCAAAGCCACTTGGTGTGTTGTTCAGAAGCTGCTTATAGAATGAAATGGAATGGAATGGAATGGAATGGAATAGAATAGAATAGAATAGAATAGAATAGAATAGAATAGAATAGAATAGAATAGAATAGAATAGAATAGAATAGAATAGAATAGAATAGAATAGAATAGAATAGAATAGAATAGAATAGAATAGAATAGAATAGAATAGAATAGAATAGAATAGAATAGAATAGAATAGAATAGAATAGAATAGAATAGAATAGAATAGAATAGAATAGAATAGAATAGAATAGAATAGAATAGAATAGAATAGAATAGAATAGAATAGAATAGAATAGAATAGAATAGAATAGAATAGAATAGAATAGAATAGAATAGAATAGAATAGAATAGAATAGAATAGAATAGAATAGAATAGAATAGAATAGAATAGAATAGAATAGAATAGAATAGAATAGAATAGAATAGAATAGAATAGAATAGAATAGAATAGAATAGAATAGAATAGAATAGAATAGAATAGAATAGAATAGAATAGAATAGAATAGAATAGAATAGAATAGAATAGAATAGAATAGAATAGAATAGAATAGAATAGAATAGAATAGAATAGAATAGAATAGAATAGAATAGAATAGAATAGAATAGAATAGAATAGAATAGAATAGAATAGAATAGAATAGAATAGAATAGAATAGAATAGAATAGAATAGAATAGAATAGAATAGAATAGAATAGAATAGAATAGAATAGAATAGAATATTTCAGCTGAAAGCAACATAACAATAATAATTTTGTTCAACTGCTTATGGTGTGCTAACCTGGCTTGCAGACTGTGGAATTTCATGTGGTAGTTTTGTGGTCATGTGTACAGACACAGAAGCTTGTGTACTTTCAAAAGAGAACTTAAAAAGCAGAGCAGAATTTAGAGTCTAAAAAACCAAAACATCCTGTTCCATGCTGTCCTGGCATTTTCCTTTAGGAGGCCACTCAGATACCAGCTTCTATCTTACTTGCTGTCCAAAGATGGGCCAATGGAGCAGTCCCTGGTACCTTGTATAACCATTCACACCTTGTGAAAGGTCACTGTAAAAGCACAGCACATCAGAGCTGTGCTGCTTAACACCCACTGTGTGCAGATGTAAATAGATCACGACTGCAGAAAGCAGCTGAGAGCAGATCCAATATGCTACACTAATTAAATGTCCAACTGGGCATAACTAAAGGAAAACCAGATGACTAAGAGAACTCAAGTTTTTTACTTGTTAACACAAACATTATGACAACTTTTGTGGCCACAAAGCATATTTACACTTTCTATAAAACCCAAAATAAACACAACAACAACAAACAGTTACTGGAATTCCAATGACTTCAGCAGCTGTATCAGAATTACAATGTCCTTAGAATTAGAGTTTGGGTTGAAAGGGACCTTAAGGATCATCATAACCCCTGCCACAGGCAGGGACACCTTCTAGTAGACCAGGTTTCTCCTAGGTCCATCCAACAAACCCTCTTCCTGATGTTCTGTAACAAACAAGCACTTTTGGCATTGCCTACATCAGCACCTTAAATAAAATATGTTTCCCCTTAGTGCCAAACTCCCAGTTTTCAGATGGTTTTAGAACCTACTTGGTAAAGATGTGTTCACAAAAAAGATTGTGCCAGACTATTCCAACAAATATCTGGTTTTCTGGAAAAACACAACTGATTGTTTAGGTATAAGAGATGTGAAAATCCTCATTTGTTAGGATATTTTTAAAACTTTAGATAAAGTGCTACCCAAGACATGAAGAACCTACAACAAAGAGTAACACTGAAAGTTGAATTATTCTGGAGGGAGACAGTGCTGTTGGACTGCATTTTGTTTTTCCGATATCACCAAGAGTTAAAGATATGGCATGAGCTTGGAAACTTCATTGAGAAGAATATAGTATCATATCATATATCATCATATATGACATCAATATACTATAATATAATATCATATATCATATATCATATATCATATCATATCATAATTGCAGGTACCTCATCCCTGGAAGTATTCCAGGCCAGTTTGGATGGAATCCTGAGCAAACTGGTCTGGTGGTAAATGGCCCTGCCCATGGCAGGGGGTTTGGAATGAGATAATTTATAAGGTCCCTTCTAGTACAAACCATTCTATGATTCCATGATTCTGTATCATTCAATAACATGGTGCAAAATCATCAACCCTGAGGGCAAGTATCTCAAAATTTTGATATAATGATAATTTGAGAGTTTATCCCTTGGAATGACAAAGAAAGAGATGGCCCAGAGATGGTAGCTGATCACAAACAGAAGTTGAAAAATGACAAGCATGATCTAACAGTTTTCAAAAGAGACTGTATTTTCTTATGGAGAAAATGAAGTGGTACTGGTGAGAAGTCTCTTGAAGACATGTTCAAGTGCTCAAGAACTTGCAGTGTAGTAAGAGAAAGGAATTCTTGCAAATGTAATGTAAAACCCAAGCACATTTAAGATATTTCCTTTTTTGAAGTGTATTAAGTTTATGGAGTGAACTATATGAGACATTTGTAGTGGTCAAGGCTAAGTTCTGTGGTCCAGATCTCTAGGCACATAATAATCTGTTTCTAAGTCACCTGTAGCTCCTCACTACTGTTACTGACACAAATGCCATTTCTTACCTTGATGCCCTACTCTTTTTCCCCTAATACACATCCCTAGACCCTTTTACTTCAGCAAACAAAAAAATTATACACTTCTTTAGAACATTCACCTGGTGAAACAGGCAAAAAAGTAAAGTGACTTCTTGCACAGGTGGGTACTGCACAGCTCCATTTAAAATCTCATCATGGCAGAGCTGTGCCAGCCAGCTCCTCCACAATTGATTCCTATATCACCAGCTGTTAAAACGACATGATGGCTTCTAGACTGGGGCTGTTTCACTTCTAGGGTGCAGTTAGACCTTCTCCAAAAGGTGTGCCTTTCACTTAAGGGCCAAAGACAGGGTTAATTCAAGACACTACTGAAGTAGGGGCTCTGCGAACATGTGGCCAAACAAAATGTGGTAGAAGTCAGTGAACTTTAAATGTTTGCATCAGAGAAAAGTCATATTTTCTTGGGAGCTTGCTCATCAGGTCTAGGGAACTAGTGACATACACACTTATATCATTTATAAGTTGCAGACTCTTTGTGGTAATGTGCTGGGCATGTGTCTGAATTTCTCTTAAATATCAAACCAGAAAGTACGGCAGGCAGAGGGAAATTACTCAGAGAGAAAATTACTAGAGGGGTTGGTAAGAAAGAAATTCTACAGTTCAGCAATTCAGCCCATTAGGCAGTCTATGATTTTGCAGATTCTACCTGACCCAGTTCTGCTCTAATTTTTCTTTGATTATCTTACAGACAATATGTCTATATTCCTACTAGTTTTTTATATTCCTAGGTGTTGGTCTAAGTCGAAAATTTCACTTGTACTTGGAATTATCAAAGTATATTTCTTAATTATAGCATTTTTTTTCCACCTTAGAATTTCAGTTTATTTCAAAAACTGCCTGCCTACAGTCAACTTCACAATTGGTCTTCTAACCAGCCTGGTTATAGACACAGAGAGACAGCTATGAAAAAGTACAACAGAAAAAAGAAAAAAAAAAGAAACACTGGATGCTAAATATCCTCATAATTTTATGCTCTCTTCATACAAAGTAGTTTTGAATTCATTCCTTATTTTCCAGCTCATCAGCTTTAATTGTAAACTCTTCATCATTACAGACTATGGCCAGCATGAAATCTTAAACACTGCGGAAGCTTTTAAAGCTCAATACACAAACCTTCTATGGGGATTCTGAAGGGAAGATTTTTAACTGTTTGTGTCCATGCTGGTAACCAGCTCCTGGAATAGGGCTGTGGGAAGGCCTTTGAGATCTCTGGATGGAAAGAAATCAGTTTGCTAATGTACAAACTCCATAGTTTATTTAAACATCTTTCATCGTCTGTTTTCTGCAAAGAAACGCTTTGCATCTCAAGAAGCAAAGAAGATATTTTGCTGGTCAGCTAATTGCTGTCACTGCTAATGAACATGTCAAAACCTGATGACATAAACACAGAAAAGGTGAGACATTTTCTTGTTTCATTTGAATCTATCAGCCTTGAAATTGAGATGTTCCATCAGGCCAAAATGGACAGTTCCTCCAGATTATTACAGTTCCTATGACTACTAAGCCTACTTCCAAGAAAACATCTCTACGTGAAACCTTTTAGCTTTAGGAACCTATCAGCTACATTCTGTTTGACTGTTCTACAAGAATAGCCTTCATGAGAAATCTGTTGGCAAGAACAAGACTGTTAATTTTTGTAGGCTTGTTTGCAGCAATTGGGTACAGGAGCATTATCAAATGAAACAAATATTTTATTAATGCAAATAAATGCCACCTTCGGGATAGACGGAAACACTGTGTAGAAATCCTGACTAGAATAAAAGTTTTGGATCAAGAGTCAAGAAATTTATAGTAAGGCAATGTTTTTGTTTTTACACTCTTTCAGAATTAAGATTTTTTTTGTCCTAATTCATAGGTTTGTTGAGTAGAGCAAGGACAAAATTAACTTAATGAAGCACAGCTGTAGGCAACAGGAGTTGCCTTCCACCAGTTTGTGGCCAAGAGCTGGGATATTTACCTACGGTGTGAAAAGTCCAGTCCAACTTCCTTTAGTGCTGCTGATGATTGGAGCTGGCGTATCCCAGGCCGGTGAATTAAAGATGATGCTCTGTGGCACACCCGGTCCCTCCTCCCCACTGCCCAGCTCTCAGTTGCAGGTGCTGTTTTATTTTGTATAAATAGTTAATGACGGGCACTGGGATAGGCTCGCAGATGGCATTGAACCGGCAGGTCATGGAGCCATTTGGCATCTCCCTGGCTCAGTTCTTCTATTGAAACACAGCACAGAGGTTCCAGCAGATGAGATGAAAGGCCAGCCCTCTCCAGTGGCCAAAACCTCTGATTAGGACATTCGAATGTAGGAGTCATTCTTCCAAATCCTTGCTTTGAACTTTCCCCTTCATCTTTTCATAAGTCTCTCACAACCACTTTCCCTCAGTTTATCTCTTTTGGAAAAAAAATGAGGTGGCCCTTGTCACAGATGACACGAAAAGAACCACATGAGGACACGCTGGTGAGCGAAGCAGGAAAAGGGACGAATTTATTTACAAAACTCAATTTTATACATTTCCTATTGGGCCTGTGGATTGGAGGATGGAATTCCACCTCTCAAACCACATTAGTCAAGCCAACTGTCAATCAACTTTCTCCTCCCACCTAGAAATATGTAAACAATGAAAGACAGTTAGCAAAACATGGCCATTGTTAATAGTAGAAAGTGTGATAAAGTAAAAATTCTGACTCCAATATGAAGAACATTACAGAAGGCTTAGAAAAGTCTTCAAAACCAGGGTGACAGGCCCTAACCCAAAGTGGTAGGTTTTACAGGTGTTTAGACTGTATAGGGATAACACAGAAAGCAAAATGAGTTCATGGTTTAGTTTGTTATGTCCCATTGGAAGCTGAACTTTCCTGGGGTTGCCCAGGCTATCATTGCATGGCTATGCAAACCAGTGGTACAAATGTGGGGTGTCACCAGATCTCATTAAAATCTGTTAAGTTCTGACAAGAAGGGTAATAGTAACACATCATCCACTAGACCATCTAATCTTTGCTACCAAAAATACCTTAATCAGTATTAGAGGTGTTTAACGTGCATCATGGCAGGGATAATTTGTGTGTGTCAAACAGTGGATGAAACCAAATGCAGAGGAAGATACTATCCTCATGGTCCTGGTGATGCCTTAAGTTTTAGCTTTTATATTTTTCACATCCTGTACTGCATTAGCATATAACTCCATGGAGTTAGTAAATTCTCTTCACAGTTTGGTCAGATAAAACAAACCTTTTCCAGATGGGACCCAAGGTCATCATCTCAGCCTTAGGCCCCAAAATGTATAAAAAAATTGTAGGGAGCAAACTGGGGGAATGTGACTTCATTACCTAAAGCCATAATTGGACAATTAACCCCTGATATGCAAATAGACCAAACTTATATCTGTAAAAAAACCCCCATGACTGTTGTCCAGCTTGGGTGTAGCCTCTGTGAGGCTCCTGCACCACCCAAGGCGTGCCCTTTGAAGGCCTTTAAATCAATACCTACTTTATTTTCTAACTGTTTAGCCTCCGTTCTAGGTAGCCTCTCCAAGGTATCACTGGCTGCTGTGGGGTGCTGTACTTGTGCTGACTTGTACTGGTTGGGAATACAGCCCACTCTATTTAGAAACGTAGTATTAAGAGTGGTTATGCTCTTAAACTTAATGAAATTACAAATTGGAATATCTCTAGTGAAATTAATGGTCCAGAATTTTACACTTGAGCAGAAGTCAGCCTTGTCTCGAATTCTGAAGGTCGTTTGGAAACATAAAAATTCATTGTGCTTTAGAGCTTTGAAACAATAATAAGGTAAAGGGGACATTTGACAGTGATGGGGGAAGAAATACCTATTTCCCTTATATTACAACCAATTTGCTGAAAAATTATGGAGAACTGCAATCCAAAAAAAACCCCACCAAATCCATAAAATCATGGTGACATTCAGAATAATCTGGTGGTCACTATTTCTTTCAACTCATCCGTGTGAGAGGGCAGAAGAGGATTCCAAAGCAAAGACCACATGGAGTAGGTGCCTCAGCACAGAGTTACTACTTAACATAGTAACCCATGTTAAGAACCAGACAAGTTATATATTTAGGGAAAAATCAAGATGAAAAATAAAATAGCTTGAGTCAAGCCAAGCAAAATAATTCGATTTATTAAGTGGAATGAATAAAAATCACACAAGGCCTATCTCAAACCCAAAAAGCCTCCCAGGAAAGCAAAAGGATTTTTTTGGGGAAAAAACAATTTGTTCAGGTTCAAGCTGTTTTTTCTGGTTTTAGAGAAAAAAAAAAAGGTTTAGATTATTTTCCCTTTCTCTACTTTAGTCAACACCTTATTTTTTCTTCTTGATTAAAAAAAAAAAAAAAGAGAAAGAAGAAAGAAGGTTGCTTTTGAACTGACCAATTTTTAAAAAATCTTTCCATTTTTTAAAATCCTAATTTCTCATTTTGCAGCTTTAGAATTTTTTTTTTTAACATAAAGAAGACCCCTGCACAGTCATATGTTAAATTTCATATTCCAAAGTTCCAGATAATTACTTAACTCATTGTAATATTTTCTCTAGTTCTATCTAACACCAACAGCGGATGGACATATTATTAAGTCCTAAGAGAGAAAAAAGGCAGATGAGGAATGGACTATTGAAAAAAGGATATTACCCATAACAGAGAGAAAAATTGTTGCAAGCAGGGGGAACACAGGAGTGCATTAAAAAATAGCTGAACTTACTGCTCTTGACCAAAAATATTTGAACACTTTTGGCCAGCTAGTCACAGAACAAAAGTCCTTGCATTAGGAATGCCTCATTCCTTGATCCAAGTCATACATGGTAGGGACTAAACATGTTCCTCACATGCCTCCTTTTTCATGTGTAATGTGGGAGTAATAAATATGCTACCTTGATGTCTTGAGAATTCAGAGACACTTAAGGAAGTACAGGGTGAAACCCTAAGCTAACTGAAATCCACAGCAGAATTTCCTTTAGCCTTGGGTTCTTCTCTTCTACTCCTGCTATTGCTCCTCTGGTTTCTCTTTCAGCCAAAACCCCCACAATTTTGAAAAAGGAAAGTCAGAGGACGTCTCTGTTTGTGCCCATCTCTGCTGTATCAGGCCTTGTGCACACACAGGGAGACAGCTTTGCCCCAGATTCCTCTAAAGCCATGACTAGGGAAAAAGAAATATTTGCTCTTAATTCTTTCAAACACTGTTGACCTGCTCCCCTCTCTCCCCTCTGAAAGTGAGTTCAGGCTTAGGAGTTTGATTTTTCCCTGTCCTACACAAGTCTGAGTTCCTTCTAGCAATACCAACATATTTTCAGGCTTTTTTTTTTTTCCTTTCCTCACTCTTAGAAAGAACATTTGTATAGTTAAAATATTAGAAAGGGAATATTAACAAAAATGCAAAAGGTAAAACTAAATAAATACAATGTAATGTTCAAGATGACCTGTGATGAAATATTATTTTGAAATTTTTAGCTCATTAAAATATCCCTAGATTAATTTTTTATCTTCATTTTTGCAGGAAAAAGTGGTTTTATATTCACATTTTCACAGGAGGGGAAAATTGTTTTCCATGCAGCTGTATGCTTAAAGTCGACAGCTGCATTTTTCATGGATATGAACACTCAAGCTGAGGTTGTCACTCAAGCAGCTTGAGCTGATCCCATGCAGGTCACTGAAAATGACCAGAATTACCCCAAAATTGTCCTGAAGAGAAAAGAGTCTCAGGACAACGAATTCTTCAGGGCCGTGTTGCCATGCAGACCATTTGCCCTGTTTTGGCCCCAAAAGAGCTTTGCATCACTAATTGTGGATTTCCTACATGTGACATGACAATTCATGAATCCAAATTATTAACAGAAACCCAAATTGTTGGTAGAGCATAGGAGACAGGACTGGTTCCTGTTTCTCCTGTGGGGTGCCGTCACACACTGCTCCAAATCTTGCAAATGTCACAGTCAGAATGAGAATGCCTTAGAGCTCTGGAAAGATGAGCTAAAATCTCATGCCAAGCCAAGCATGAAGGCAGGACTGGCACAAGAACTTCCATCCTTATAGGTTTGTATTTATTTACAAATGCCCAGTTTTGAGAGCTTGGTTTTCACAGAATCCCAGATTAGATAAGGTTGGAAGGGACCATAATGGGTCACTTGCCCAATCCCCTCCTCCGGTAGGGTTATGCCAGAGCACATGGTATAGGACTGTGTCTAGATGATTTTTGAATATCTCCAGTGAGGGAGACTCCACACCCTCTCTAGGCAACCTGTTCCTGTGCAGAGTCACTGAACAGTGAAGAAGTTCTTCCTTATGTTCAGCTGAAACTTCTTGTGCATCAATTTCTGCCCATTGCTTATTTCAATCTGCTCAGACTATTTTAATCGAAAGGGACCAATGGTTTTTGGTTATTTTCCTATTTTTTAAATAAATTTTATTTTTTTTAAAGTCCTTTTTAAAAAAAAAAAACAAAAAACCAAACCAAACAACCTTGTCTAATTGAGTCAATGATACCTAGAAGTCCGTCAATAAAATTTGCACTGACAGCAAATTAGGCAGGGATTGTCTGGTTTAAGGGGGAACTTGCATTCTGTCTTGATATGTTCTTATGGATGTTGGGCTTACATCCCTGCATCACCACATGTGTATAAAGAGGCCTTCAGTTTGGGGGTTTCTGAAATGAAAAAGCAACCTTCCAAATCTTGTGCAGCCTGCTAAGATGAAGGCATGAAATGTGACTCGACCAGAGGGTTGCAAGACATTATAAGTAACCTACATGTGTAACCTGCTCTCTTTCAAATACCTCATCAATCTGGAAGCTACACTCCCCATATGTCTCTTCTGCCAATTCGTTTTAACTGTCAAAGAGGTTGTTTTCAAAGGACTCGAGTGACAGCTCAGAAATCCATCTTGGTGGATTGGCAGGGCCTGGAAACTGTGTATCTGAACTGTATAGAGGTCAGATGTTTAATTTCATGCGGGTTGCTATGATTTATAAATGCCCCAGCTCCCAATAGAGAACAATCTGTGCTTCCTCTGTTTGTCAGAATGTAATGCCTACCTAGGGATTGCTCCCTTCTGCACAGCGTGTACAGTTGCAAAGCACAATGTCAGTTCTAAAAGAGATAAATACACTAATATTAATATTAAATCAAAAGGGGAAGAGGCAGGTGTCCTGTGAACAAAAAGATCTGGTGTCTTGTCAGACGTGTCTTGTCAGATTTTCTCTGGGCACCCCTCTGGATGGTGGTTTGAGCAGCATTAATGGGCACAGGTGAAATCAGCCCTTGGTGCAAGTAAATGGACTTGTCTGGTGAGGTGCATAAGGGAGAAGGAAGGAATTTACAAAGCAGTTCTTGTGAGACAGAGCAGATCATTACAACACTGTAATTCTGGTATGTTTATTTTCAGCACAAACAAGGGGAATTTTAGAAAGTTACAGAGGTGATTTGCCCAGTTTATGCAGCAAAGGAGGAATGAAGTTTCCAAAGGAAGGTTCCTTTAAAGGAAGGAACCAAGCCCATGACATAGGGCTGGAACGAGATGACCTTCAATTCCCTTGTAACCCAAACCATTCTATGATTCCTGAGTTACCAGCTTTGCTTCACTCACTTTGGAGTCACTCCTGTTGCTTTCTCCATCCAACATATTTAGTCCTAGGAACAGGTAGGAGAACTCAAAGTGGCCACCAAACTTGGCCTATAAACACCAAAAGACCAAAAATAGCCAGGTCTTGGTCTTGAATACTTTTGATCTCAGCATCCCAGAAATGTTCAGACACTTGGGAAATTATAGGAGAAGAAAGGAAAGAATGTTCTTTTTTTCTGTCTTCCTGTTTCTTTTTTTTTACTTAATCTTACTCTCTGTGATCTTGTATGCTGGGCTAAAACATGGGGGACAGCCTGAACTGAATCTTACAGAATCAAAAAAGCACCATACCGAAAAGGCCTCACCAGCACCATCTCTGCAAAGCTCATACATCCCCTGTCTCCCCGTGCTTGGCAGAACTGCAGCTCTGGTGACATCAGCAGTCGCCTCCTGGAGCGGGTCCATGCTTTGAGTGATTGTTCTCTCCAACCCAGACTGATGGGAGGCTTCTTGCTTTGGCAAAATGACTAAGAAATCTATATATTTCTGCTACTGTTATGACTTGGAAAGTTAAACTGCTTTTTGTCTTGATTATTTGTCTTTGAGTAACTTGTAAAAGAAAAGGCAATGACATAAACGGAACCAATGTGTTGAATTTCAACCCTACTTGATTTTGGTCCTTGTAGCAGATCAAGGAGAAATGAGCCAGCCCAGACAATATTTGCTGTGAAGCGCAGGGGAGTCCTGTGTGCACTGCTAAAGACAAACATTCCCTTGGCTTTCCCTTAAGCTCTCAGTGATTTGGAGGCTCCAGTGAATTTTCTGCTAGTCAAAGCAACCAAACCAGCAGAACCGCAAACATCTCACAGAAACTGTTTGCACGAGGTGGTGGATGGATCACAAACACAGTCTCATCAATCTCCAGTGTCCTTCCACACCATTCCTTGGCCCTTGGTTGTCTTTTTGCTGACTTCCCAGGACCTTGGGACATATGGCTCTTGGGGATGACTCTCTCTGCATGCCCATCAGCAACTTGACACCACCACAGGATGATGAGACCACTTTTAATTTCTCCTCTGGTGTCTAAACATCACTATCTGGTAAGTACTAACCAGCAGTGAGCCCAGATCCCCACAGATACGGGTGCTCCCCTCTTTGTTACACCAAAGTACCCGTTCTGCATGGCTGAGTACTGTGACACTGCAGAAAGAAGGGAGAATTCAGCCTCTATCTCCTGCTTCATCTCTCTCTCAGGGTGGCCGTGTGGATTGCAAACAGCACCTGCACCAAAAGGTGGTGCTCTGGGTAAATGGTCATTCGTGTTATGGTTCTGGGTGAGATGTTGTGAGCCCTGACTTTGTGGATTTGCCCCGTCCTTGTGCACCCCCTCAAGTCATTGACTACAACAGTGTCAGCAGTCAGCAAATGTCACCAAATGTTTATTTTTGTGAAGAACCATGGCCATTTTCATCTCCTTCAGCTCCAAACGTTTCATTTTCTCCTTTGTAGGTGGTCCAAGTACAGCTTTATATGTGTTTTAACAATCCAAGAACATCTGTAAAATGTTTATGCCATGCTTGGGAACAGAGGAAGGGAAAAGCCATAAAAAGAATGGGTTCTCAATACCATTTGAGGATATACTGTAAAGAGTCCTTAATATCCTTTCAGGATACCCTGTATTTCATCAGAGGCTCCTGAGCTTTCTTTGGAAAGGTTTAGCAGATCAACCATCCCACACAAGAATGTATCCCAGCACACAGGAATATTCCTGAAAACTAGACTTACTCCTGTGCATGGTGTCAGATTCAAAGTGATAGACAGGAAAGTTCCTTCCACTGTTCTGTTGGCACAGATACAGGTCATAGCTCTTCAAAGAAATTAGGTCCAAGGCAAAGAACAAAGCTGATCTAGGCAGTGTCCCATTCTACTCTGAGAGCTCAACCTGTAGAAGGCAGATTGATTCCTTCCTGTCTTGGGAGATGCAATTGTAAACCAAAAGAATCAACGAGGGAGTTATGCCTATTATGTCTTTTAAAATAATACTTCACCAGAGTGATCAATAAAACAAAGAATAAGCTACCTTTCTCTCACGTATTCTCAGTGTAGGAGTGCACTACATAAGTGTAATGGCTACACAGATTTACATAAAGATTCCATACAGCTGGCTATTTCAAAGTAGTGTATTCTGCATTTCCCCTGCACTGAACACTGTATTTCCACTTCAGCTGGACAGGCAGCTCTCAGACTCCACACTGTACCTGTGTAATTCTCCTGCATTCCCCAAGTAGCATGCCATAATGCAGAGACACAAGCAGTATGCAATCCTTTCCCCAAAGTGCCACAGGCTGTAAAATCCTTCTCTTAAGAGAAATGAAAGAGGCCTCCACTGGCTTTTGTAAATGACAGCCTCCCATCAAAAGCAGAAACTGGGGACAGGCCAGAAGATATTTCTCACTTTGTTCTTCTCAGCATAGGTAAAATGAAGTCAATGGAGCCAGTTTACTCCTTTTGACCATTCCGAACATAAAGCAGCAAGAGGCAAATGCAAGACTATGTTCAATACAAATTTGCGGGTTTATTCACAGTGAGAGGCATTTCATGCTCAAAATTTGAGAAAGTAATCTACAGCAAACAGCCACAAAGCAGAATGAAATATATGTAGACCAGGATTACTCAGCAGCTGGAATTTGACTTTTGTTTATGGAAAAAATATCTTATAGGAATTACCCAAATCCACAGAGTTCACAATTATGATTAATGGCATTAAGCAATACATTCTGTTACACTGTAGATTGTAAAACTGGCCCTTTGCCAACCAGTTACCTACTGGAACTCTCATTATAACACAGAATTAATTCAGTTCTTTGGAAAAGTGCACAGGCAAGTGAGTTTTCAGACAGCAGGAAAAAAAATGGATTGCATCAAGCAAAATGTTTCTGTTTGTCCAAAGCAAGCAAATTTTTTATTCCTTTGGATTCCTACAACTAAAAAGTAAGGGAATATGTGCCTTAGGATTCAGCCTAATTTGGGAAGAAGTCCACAAACTGTCAAGAAACTGTACATCACAGAAAAGCTCCCAAGTCTTCCTTCTTTCTCTCTTTTAATTGTATTACAGATTTTGTGTTTATGAAAGGAGATTAAAGATAAAGGCAAAAGGTTGTCCTAAAACTCCTAACCCCACAGAAGAAAAGAAAATAAAACCCCTTGTTATTTTTCTTTCAAAATCTGGACAGATTGGCTCATGACTCTTAAGTGTTTGGCCTTGGTGGAACTGTGGATGGGCAGAAACTGAGTCCACAGACAACAGTCCCAGGAGGCCAGAAAAAAGGGCCAGCCTTGTCAGTACTTCAGGGTGCTGCTGTCTCTCAGGCTATTTCCTCCCCTGCTCAGCAGTGCCAGCTTCCAGTTGTTTTCCAGTAAGATCAGACAATCAATTATGTGAAACGATAATGGCGTGATGCAGTCTGTCTGTCCTTTCCAGCTGGGATCACTCTCCTTGTAATACCATTGCAGACAACTGCTGAATCTCTCCGAGGAAGAGTTTTAGTACAGCAAAGTGGCACAGTGGCTCAAATTCACCTCTCAGTGAGTGAATGTCTCAACTGGGGGGCACAAACTCATGAAGCAGTGGTGGCTTTCACAGGGGCCCTCAGTTTCATTGCTTTTGTCCTTCCCACATCCTTTTGCCTCCGATGTCTGCCCTGTCTACCTTGACCTGTGGGAATCATATTTTCCTATGTGGCCCTGCAAAGTGCCTCCCTCCCCGCTGGTGACTCAGTTTGTAATCTACAGTGACCTTTAGGCCACCCGAATCATCAGCACAATCCTATTTACATTAATGTTAAATAATGTGTACAAAAGCAAAGCAAAAGGAACACTACATATAGCATCTCTCTTTTTTCCCCACCCCCAAAAGGTTAAATTAGTATACATGCTATGGAATTGCCATAGTTTTCACTTTATCTGCTACAGAGCATGAACTTTAGTCTTGGGGTCCAAAGGGAGTAAAATCAATAGTATCATACTGATACACAAGAAACTTTATTAAAGCAGCCATGGGCATCTCCACAACCTTACCCTATCAAGCTGGCTTGCTAATTGGTTTGCAATAGTGTGGCAGCCATGAAAATTATCCGTGTCTGTCTTGTGAAAATCTGGCTCTATCAGCATCAAGAACACAAACAGCCAGGGAAAGCGGGCAAAGGTCGCCTCCTCGTTGTAGGGAATAGAAAATGAAGCTTGTTAACATTCTGCTGCTGCTTCTTCTAGGGAGAAAAAAGCCCCCACATCAGTGCTGTGGGGAGCTTTCCTCTGGAGGATTGAACAAAGATGATCAAGCTTCTCTCTGCTCACTTCCACTCACCCATCAGGCTTTCACTGACTGGGAAGCCTGAAAAAACCTGCCAGACATGTCATTTCATACCTGCTTGAAGTCTTTAATTTGGAGTGCTTCTCTTATTTGTCCATCACAACATAGTCTCCCTCCCTTTTTACACATTGTCTCTTCTCTTTGCTGAGCCCTGGCTTGTTGCTGTGCTAAACCAAACCCAAATTCCAAATGGCCTGAGAGATAGCTGTGTATCAGCAAGAAAGAATTAAAATGTAAAGCTTTTCAAGAAATGAAAATTATAAATGGAAGAGGAGAAATTCAGTCTCAAAATCCCCCCTGCCACCAGGCTCCAATCCAGAAAAAACTTTGGCTGGCTTCAGGAGTTTGCAGTTTTGTCTGTCAGGCAAAAATGTGACTTTAAGGGTGGTGTTGCCTCACTGAGTCTGTGCCAGCAAGAACCTGTAGGAGATTCCAATGCACCTATGTAAGGAGCAACCACTGCTGGTTAACCTCAGTTCACATCAGGAGCGTTAGCCTCACAAAATCAGCAGTGAGTTACTCTCGGTTTTGCACCAGAGTTTCTCCCCAGGATTCTGGGATAGAAAAAGTCCTCTCACATCTTTCTCAATCCACCTGAGAGGCCAGATGAACAGTAGAAGATGTTTAAACCTGTTTTATTATTTTCCCTTGCAAATCTTTAATTCAGAATGTGGCCCCCTAAAAATAAATCAGTCGGTTTTACCCCTTAATTATGATGAGGCTGAAGCAATGAATATGGAACTTTCCTTGTCTCTAAGAAATTGAGACCTAAGTAGGTTTTTGTTACATATGCAATCCTCTGTAAAGACTTCTTTGGGGCCAGCCACAACAAAGACATAAATCATTAATCCATGTCCTGAAGCTTATCCATTTTAATTTCAGATACATGGAAGTAAAATAAGTTTTACAGCCAGTGTTGGTGCCTGTTCAATCTCCTGATCATCTTATCCTAGTGATATGTTCTTGACACTTGGAGGCATTCCCTGTTTGTGTGAATGTGAAAGAATCTCTCTCCAGGAAAGTGGTCTAGGAATCTGGATGTTCACAGCAGCTCCCTGTAAATCACATATCCCCACACAGAAGATCTTGAGGTTAAACTGCCTTTAGGACTTGTGTGGCAATCCTGTATGTAAAGATCTAGTTCATGATCTTAAATCCATCTAACTACTTATACTTGGATAGGACCCTGAAGGCTAACTCAAAAATTTCTATTCTTGTTGTTGTTGTGGTTGCTGTTAAAAAAATAATGTAGAGAATTTGTTGCACGAAATTTGTGGAGGAATCATAGAATGACTTAAGCCAAAATGAAATGATTTCTTGATCACATTTTACAATAAAGATATTTTTAATTTCTCCAGCCAGCTCTCTGGGGATGATTTCAGTATTCCCCTATTGCAATGGAAGGAAGTTAATTTAGGGATCTACTATGCACAGTCTTCTGTCTTAGCTGGTCCAAAATATTAAAATCTGACAGAGATCAGTGAATAAAAAAAGGAATAAAATAAGGAATAAAATAGCAGCTAAGGATGTGTGAAATATGATTTCAAGAACTAGGTTGGAAAGAAATGGAGGATTTCAGTATGAAGTTTGATGTAAAAAATTTTCTTAATATGGAGTGGTCGTGTCAAAGTACAAGAGTCTCATCTTCTTGTCCTATTCACTTTTCCATTAGCCTACTGAAACCAACAGATCATCTTGAATTTTCAGAAAAAAGAAGAAAGATGAATTTTCTGTCATCATTAAAAGAATTAATACTTCTTTTCAAGGGGAAAAGCAAGTTTGTTTTTTGTTTTCAGGTGGAGCAGGGGACACTGGACAGGAAAACAAATTGATTCAGAAGCCCACTGAACTCTCTGAGTAGTTCAAATCCCTTCAAACTAGTCAGGATTTACAAGTTTGTTATTATGCTACCAGACTCTGCTGAAATGTCTCCTCCAGCAATACAGAAGAACACACTTTAAATACAATATTAAAGATACCCTTGGCAAGTAAAGATCCTGTCGAAGTATGCTAATCAAATCCAGCTTTGATTTCATGCTTACTTTTCTGCTCATCTCAATTGTAAAGTTAAGCTGTAATTAATACATAAGAGGCTGATGATTATACTGTATTAGGCTGAACATATAGAGTGAATGTACAGCATTAGAGTGCATTTCAATAGATCAGACACTGTAAAGAAATCAGATCAGCTCACAAGTTCTGGTATTAGCAGGCTGCTAACTTATCTGGATGAAAATCTTGAGCTCTTGCATTGATCTCCTGCTACAGATGACATCTTCTGCATCTCTGTGTGTGTGTGCTTATATGTGCACGTGCAAACTAAACAAGTACTCTTTTCCCATTTATTTTTTCTTAAATTTTTAGATTCATAGAGTTGCAGAATATTCTGAGTTGAAAGGCACCCACAAATACTATTGAGTCCAACTGCTGGCCCTGCACAGGGCTAAAGAATACCACCATATGCCTTAGAGCTTTGTCCAAAATATTTCTTATACTCTGATAGACTTGAAGCTATGACCACTCCCCTCGGCAGCCTGTTCCAGTGCCTGACCATCCTCTGGGGCTATGTCACCCACAGAACCATTAGTATTTATTTGGAAATAGGCCTGACAGGTGACTGCCATGGCAGAAGTTGCATCCCTCCAGCAGGCAGTGGTGGAAGCTGTGCTCCCTCCCTGCCCACCTTCTCAGAAAAAGGGGCAGAACATATAAAGGAATAAATCCAGCATTAGCCAGCACCTACTGCCAAAAGGTGCATGAAAACTAGAAGAGTCCCTTCAGACATCTTGTCAAAGATCTGCTAAGATCCTCTTTGCATCCCCCTGCCAGCAGAAAAAAAAAAGAGAGCTTTCCATAGTCTGAAATACTTAAAACTAGAAGAAAGGACATAGGACTCCAAGAAAAGCCCTGGGATTCATCATTCAGCTTTATAGCATAGGAAATCACACTAACTGTAATAAATAGTGAATAGCAGAGATGAGGAAAAAGTAGCCCCCTATGATCCTGAACCCACTTGTGCTTTCTCTGGAGTACATCCAGAGCAATTGCAGTAAAAAGAAACAACAGAGGTCCAGATGCTCAAAGTCAACTTGGCATCATAAAAGTTTAAGGAGTTCATCCTTTGAAGAGCCCTGTGGCTCAAAACATTTTTATTAAAAGAAAAGAAAAAAAAAAAAAAAGAAAAAAAAAGAGAAAAAAGAAAAAAAAAGGCAGGGAAAGAGGAATGTTGTGTTACAGAGAGAGGTTTATTGTGCATGCAGGGACTGGCTGCCTTTGGCTGCAGAACCACAGCAGAGCCCTGCTGCCACTGCTGTGGCATCCCATCTCCCCGCACCGTAACGAGATCACATGTGAAAGCCTAAATTATGCAAATGAAAAGGCTCCACTAATACTGTTGAAATATTCCTGGAGTGTACACTTGACAACCTCAAAGTACATTTCACACCACTAATGACTTCATCACTAACACAATTGTCATGAGTCAAGCAGTTTCCATAGCAACGCCCTAGTACAGCTGTTTACCCATATAAAGTACTGCACCTACTTAGTTCCATATACAGACAGATCACTAGATTCCTAGGTACTGAAATTGAAATAATTCAATTTTCAGTGTCTCTCTTTATGAAGTGATTCTGCCAGCTATAGGTATTAGCATATCAATGTGACTTTGACAGGGTCTGCTGCAAAAGACATATTTTGCAGGCACTTCATGTCAATTAGAGCCCTAACTGTTTCATGGAATAATCATTCCTGCCAGATTAAGGTCAGGCTGCAAGGTAATTTAATTGGTGCCATTATATCTAGGGGGAAAAATGCTCTAATAAAGTGCACACACTGTAGCTGACAGTGAAGTGAGGATGTGTTATGCGACATGAAAGGGATTGCCTTCCTAAAATGTGTAGGCAAACCATTTAGAGAGAAGGAAATAAGATGGAAACAACTTCAGATGCTTTGTTTTCAAAAAATTTCCAGTATGTTTGACCAAAGGGGGAATTTTATTTTACTTCAAGTAGTACTATTCATAAGGGAGGAAGCACTGAAGAAAAATAAAGAAAACTAAAAGGATGCCCTCACTCTGTGCAATTCTTACCTCCTGTGGAATGATAAACATTGTAATTAAAAATCTGAAAAAATCAAAACAAAGTCTCTTTTTCCCAGGGCTGTGATGGCTGGATGTAGCAAGCAAGGCGGGAACCTCTCTGGCCTCCCCATGGGCAGCAGAACTTTGGGAAAACTCTTTCCTGCTGCAGAAACCACCTTTGAGCCAACAACTTGTTTCATGAGCGGCATGACTTCAATTTCCTATGGAGTCGGGTAGACTATCCCCTAGATTTGCCCCACCTATCTATAACTGCACTTCCCACACTTTTTTCAGAGGGTCCCTCCTCCCTGCAAGAGCCAGGTCCAAGGGCAGCCGGTGAAGGAGTCATGACATGACCTTGTGTTAATATGGGTTGGGAAAGTCAACTATGTAGTCATTGTGGTCTGCTTTCTTCTTCTATCGTGAAAGGGACAATAATTCAGATATTTTTTAGTTCTCCATGTCTTCACAGATTTTCACAGAACTCTACTTATTTTCCCCAGAAATTAGATTTTCCTTGAAGCACATTCATTTTTTTTTTCCTTTGTTGTCTAAAGCCAGCCCAAGCTTTCAAGGGACTGACACATGGGTGGTGCAGAGGGTTCTCCAGTATGACAAACTTGTAATGTAGAAAGGTGATGAGAGAATAAGATTGTAGTTCTGTGTCCACATACCATGATGACCTACCTAACGTCAGCAAGCTGGGGCTGTCCTGGGCAGGGCCACGAGTTGGACTTTGATGATCCTGGTGGGTTCCTTCCAGCTCAGGATATTCTGGTCATACCCACACTTTAAACATCAAAATATCAAAGAGAAAGCCAACTGAAGGATGTATAGTGTTCATCAAAGTCTCAAGGCCTGTTTTTCAGTTACCTCAACTATCTCATTTTCACAGACTTCATCTAGGCTGCAATGACTTAAATAAAGTTGAGGATATTCACAGAATGTTGTGACAGGGTCAAGAACAGCAGAGAAAAGTTTAGTTTGATTATTTCTGACACAAAAAGTTTAAAAGTCTTTGTCAGGGTACTGCAATTTGAAGCTTTTATGCAGCACGGTTTGGGCTTTTTTTCATAGAAAAAGGTATATTTCTAAACTGTGATTTCAGACTGGTAAATTTTACATCTCCAAAACACTTGTTTGTATGACTTAGAGTTGTGCCTAGGATGTTGTGCTGCAAAAACTAATAATGTAGAGATTTTTTTGCTTGTGGAGAGAAACTAAAAACATAGAGAAATTGTTGATTGTGACCAACTTAAGCTCAAAAACAGAGATGAGAATGTGAGAAAGTTTTCTTATTTTCTGAATCACAAAAAAAATTATTTTATATATATATATATATGTGTACATATATCTCAGGATATATGCCAAAACAGAATAATTTTGCAAAATTGAAGCAATGGGGAAAGATCAGATTCAGAAGCCTTTGAATTTCTCTATGAATATTTCAAAACTCACTATTCATTTTTACTATTTCCTTTTCGCATCCACTCAGGCTTACAGTGGAACCATTTAAGAGAGATATAAGAAGGATTTTTTTCTGATATGAATATTGCATAAATTAACTGATTAAGGTCAATCAAAGGTAGATTATAAATGGAAATGAAAGTTTTTGTCATTATTATTTTCGTTTCAATGTCTACTAGAACATTTTGGTTCAGCATCCCATTCAAATGCATTTGATCAGCCATAAATTATCCATTAAAATCTCCATTAATCCCATTGCAGATGCAGTCTATCTTCCTTCCCTTGGTTCAGCCTTGGTTATGAATGCAGGAACATGGATAATGGGGTGAAAGATGGTTCTGGATTTGAGGGCTCAGCTGCTCAAAGAACTTCAAAGCTCTTAGACCATTTTTTTAATTGGAGTGAAGGACTGCATATTTTTGGGGTGATATTGTAGCCACAAACTAACAAATTATAGAATTATTTAGTTTGGTAAAGACCTTCAAGATCATCAAGTTCCATCATAAATCTAACACTGTCAAGAGCACCACTAACCCATTTCCCCAAAGAGCCACCTCCACATGGCATTTAAGTCCCTCCAGGGATGGGGACTCCACCACTGCTCTAGGCAGTCTATTCTTATGCTTAATAAAGCCTCTTAGTGAAGAAATTTTCCCCAGTTTCCAATCTAAACCTTCCCTGGCACAGCTGGAGGCCATTCCCTTTTGTCCTGTCCCTATTCTCTGGGAGCAGAGCCTGACTCCCCTGGCTGTCCCCTCTTGTCAGGGAGTTGTGCAGAGCCAGAAGGTCCCCCCTGAACCTCCTTTTCTTAAAAGAGTAAGGTTTAGTGACAGCAAGCACAGATTTAGAAACTTGAACCTTAAAATCGCCCTACTGTCTTTCACTCTCAACTTATCAAAAAGAATACAGTATAAATAAGTACAGAAGTACAATCATGATGTCTTCCATGTTTTCCACATTCCTTCAACACAGACACTGTGGACTACTCTTAACACGGTTCTGTACACAAAATTTACGTGCAAAATCCACACTAGATGACCAGTCACACTCTCAGAAATCTGAAACTGTTAAGATGCTTTCTGGTAGAAACTTGAGCTTTGCATTCTAGAAAATGCAAGAACAGTTGAAATTCTGTATGGTTGTTGCTGCACCAGTGTTGTCACCAATCTTTCTGTTGCAGCTGAGGAGGGAAGAAAAGACTCAGCCTATTCAACAAGAATCTTTGGTTTGAACTCATGGGACAGACCTGTAGCTTTTCTCTAGCCTGAAAGAAAGAGGGATTCACTGTTAAAGCATCAGACATTGTTTCAACGATATTGCAGCAGCGAAATGAGTTTTCTGGTGTGGTTTGCATGTTGAGCTTCTGCTCTTATCATGGACCATTTGTCCACATCAACAACACAATCGTTTTCACCACTGGACCATGTTCATATGAACATGGCTTGTGGAAAACATCAGATGATCTCCATGAGGGGCTCTGAACTACCTTGGAGATCAACTGCACCTCTGCTATGGCTTTGGCTCCCATTTGCAATATTACATTGTTATGCTGCCTACAGCTTCCAGGTACACCCATGCATCTACCTGGGGCTGGAGGAGATGAATGCAGTTTTGGTGAATTTTTACAATTGCACATATTTTCACTTGTAAGGCAAATTGCATCTTGCAGGAGCCCTTAGGCCCTGGGAACTGGCCAATTATGTGGGAGATAACAGTGTACAAACAGATTGATTTTCTGTTTGCTTTATGAAGCGTTACAGTTCCTTTCTCCTCTTTTTCAATAATTTTGTTCAGTAATACCTTCCTGTTCAGCTCCTTGTCATACAAACTTTTTTCCTGAGTTCAAGAAAGCTGTGTTCAGTATAAAGATTTAAGGACTATGAAAACCTCTAGATCACATAACTCCTTCCTTCTTTTGTTTTCTTTTTTAAATAATTTTTGAATTACATGGAAAACAGGCAATTGAAAGTTTTCACATTTGTGCAAACATCTTATTTCAAAGGTTGTCAGACAACAAATAAACTAAACAGATGACAAAAGCTGACGAAAACTGGGAAAATATTGTCATAAACAGAATTCATTCAAAAACATATTTCCATCTGGATAAAATCTCCTTTCATTCTTTTCTTCTAATCTTATTTTGAACGAAATAATTTTTTAACAAAACTCTCAGATATGTAGATATTCCTCTGATGCTAAGACCTGACTTCCTAACTGCCACTGACTTTCTCTTCATCAGGTGAAGCAAACCAGATGAGTTTGGCCAGGGATACTTTGTTTGCCCTGAGAAGACCCTTCAAGAAGCAGGCAACACTATTTTGTCAGTACTGTATCTACAGCCTGCAACACCCTTGTTTAACCAGCAAAGAACCCCATTATCAGGAAAAGATACTTCAGATTTTGACTGCTTGCTTATAACTGCTAGATGCTTAAAGGAGAGAAAGCAGTTCAGAACATGTGCGAAAGAAAGAATATATTAAGTTATAAATTAAGGGAATAAACCTGAAAAAGGCTTTCATGCCTGATTTATTTTTATTTTTTACAAAAGGAAGACAACTTGCAAATGCATATCTGTGGAAAGAGGAGGTGGCAGTGAACAGGGACAGTGCATTTCCCAGTAGGAGATGAGTAATCTGAGGGATAGCTGCAGGATGTCAAGATGTACTCTGCTGTCACAAAGATTTTACACATAGGCTGGACAACCTGTTCAATAAATAAACATGTATCTATCCCTCTCTTTTTAATTCTTTTTTTCCTAGATATCTATGTGGAAACTCACAGCTGCATTTTAATGTGTGCAGAGTGTTTGTTAACTTGGCATAGCCTTTTCATCGTTTCCAACCCTATGCTACCTCTGGGGGATGAATCATCATTATGTAACACAGCACACATGGTACCATGTGATGATCCTTGTCCTTGCTGAGGAATGAACAAAAAGAAACTGAAAAACCACAGAGAAATATTAATACAGAGGTACACACACATCCTAGTTATCACAAACAAGATAGACTGGCTGCTGGGTATGTTTTTCTCACCTCTCAAAAACACTTATTGATTTGAGTGGGAAATGTTCTTTCCTGGCTAATACAGACTCTGGTCTCTGGAGCAATTACAGATGAATTTTCTTTTCAATAACCAGCTTTTGCATTGAAAGGAGGAATTTCACCTGACTCCAGTAGTCAGAACAGACTTAACCTCTTGCTCATCTTTGTCTTACCCTCTTAGGCACTGCACCAAGTCATCTCAGAACACAAAATAAAGTAAATTTTTGAGATTAGAAGTCTGTTGTAGAGCTGAAGAAGATCAGCTTAGTGGTCAGAATATAAAAGGAAAAAGTGAGATTGTTACATAGGAAGTTGTAAATAAAATGGAACAAGACCAAAATGAACAAATTATAAAAAAGAACTGAACACAAAACTGGCTAAAACAGAGACAAAGCATCTTTGGCTATTCCACTGCACTGGTAATGGAAAACATTGAGGGATTGTATAGTTATGAGCAGTAGGTTACACTGTAACTCAAACAAATCCAAGAGTGGGCATCTCTGCTGTCCGTGTGAAATGCAGCCAACGGCCAAAGTATGTTGGAAACTGACTAGGAGCAAAGGATCAGGGAATATCCCCATCTGTAACTGAATTATTTGTTCTCCTGTAAAGACAGAGTCAGGCACCATGAGCTTCTCATGAACTAGGAATTGAATTCATATTTCCAGAAATAATGTAATTTACAGTGGAAACCACCAGGACCACCACTGCCAGGACAGCAGTGACAGCATCAAAATCCTGCCTCAGAAAACAGTAGATTCTAAGATGGAATCAGTGGAAGATAACAGCATTTGCACTACAGGTGTGAAATATCTTCATATGTTATAAAACTGTCGCTCCCAGGTTTGGGAAGAAAAAGAAGAAAAACCTCCTATTAAGACCTGTTCTTAATATTCAAACTTCCTCGAGAACTTTCAGAAGGTTTAATCTTTTCTGTAGATGTTTTAGGAATTTATTATATTCAACAGCTTGCCTCTGTCTTGCTGTTCCATGTTTTGTTTTGCAGCTGGACTAACCAAGCTGCTAACAACCAAAGGACATATAGTGCCCTGAGAAAGGAAGAACTAGAAATGGCTAATATGGAATCACAGAATGGTTTGGGTTGGAAAGAGCCTTAAAGATCACCCAGTTGCCATGGGCAGCAACACCTTCCACTAGAACAAGTTTCTCCAAGCCCCATCCAACCTGGCCCTGGATACTTCCAGGGGTGGGGCATTCACAACCTCTCTAGGCAACCTAATATTCACATATTTTTGAAAAATGATACTGATTTTCACCAAACACTGCATTAGATCTGACAGTACGAAAACAGGGATAGGGCAGAAAAGTACCTCGCTTCCCTGGTTTACTAAGACAACATGGGATTAAATAGATATTTGTATCTACATTGAATTAGGATTTGAGTAATTGTCATTCTAATTTTGTCTAGTGTTTACAATCAAAAATTCTTTCCCACAGACTTTAACATTTGTATCAAAATATCTCTATGAATTAATACAAGGCATGGACTCTGATTGGAGTTTTATCTGTCAAAAATGTCATCCTCCATCCACAACTCACCATGTATACAACAGGAAAAAGGAGGGAAAAAGTACCTACCAAGCATTCACAATATATTTTCAGACTGTAGCAGTATCACTTAGGTTTAAAAGAATATCAGAATAGGGTATTGCAACCTGTCCAAATACTTCTACACTGTAGTATTTAATTTTTTAAGAAACAGAAGAAAAAAACACCATGATTTGCTGTGGATCAGTTGCTGAGTTATGGACCTAGTAAATAAATTAAGATGTCAGACACAAGAGAGTTTGAGGTAATGAACCACATAGAATCATGGAATGGTTTTCGTTGAAAGGTATCTCAGAGACCATCTCATCCCAGCCCCACTGGAATGGGCTTCCAGTAGGCTGGGATGCTTCTTTGCCCTTCTGCTCTCACTGCTGGGGATGCAGCCCAGGACAGAGTATCTGGGCTGCCAGGGCTGCCTCATGTTCAGCTTCACTTTGACCAACACTCTCAAGTTCTTCCTGTTGTGATTCTCAACCCATTCTCTTCTCAACCTGTATCTGTGCTGGGGATTGCCCCAAACCAGGTGCACTTTGCACTCAGCCTTGCTGAACTTCTTGGGGTTTGTGCATTCTCACCTCTCCATCCTGTCCATGTCTCTCTGGATGGCATCATTTCTCTCCAGTGACCTCACCATACAGCTTGGTGTTGTTTGGAATCGTGCTGAGGGTGCGTTGATACCACTGATCATGTCACCAAGAGCAGTGTTAAACAGCAACAGTCCCAATGCCAAGCCCTCAGAATGCCACTGAATTCTTGGACATCAAGTGTTGACTTCAACTCTTTTAAGTGAGAACAGCCAGTTCCTTATCCACTCAAGTCATCTGTCAAATCCATGTCTTTACAGTTAAGGGACAAGGATTTCATGTGGGATAGAGTGAAATGCTTTGCAGAAGTCCAAGGTGATGAAGTCAGGTGTCCTTCCATCACCTCCTAACACTGCAATCCCAGCAGAGGAGGCCTCTGAATGTGCCAGGCACAATGTGCCCTTAATGGATCCATGTTGGCTGTCAGCAGTAACCTCCTTACATTCCATGTGCCTTTGCACTTTCCAGAAAAAGCTGCTCTGTGGTCATACCAGACACCTAAGTAAGACTGACTCATCTGTAGTTCCCTGGGTCTTCCCTACATCCTTGGGTATTCTCAAGAGGGCAGTAGCCCTCTTGTTAGAGAGTAGAAATGAGCTGAGAGACAGAATTCTTTTTAACCACAGCAGGAAAAGGGTCCTGGTTTATTCCTCTTTACAGCTCAGCCATCCCGACTCCAGCTATTCACTGACTCTGGTTGCAGCAAGCTCCTTCTGTAGGTTTCCCTTGCAGCCTCTGACTGCTGGTTATTTCCTGATAAACTGTGACTGCATGTATTGGTTTGCAGACTCTGAATGCAGGCTTTTACATGGCTAGACTGTGACTGCAGGTTCCAACAACAGGCTCTAACTGCAGACCCAGATTGACCTCACAGCAGCGATTCTTTCCCCAGGATCCTTCTTCTTCATGATCTCCCTTACCAGTTAACACACTCCCTTTAACGCACTTATCTTTTTTGGTTATAGCTCTGACTCATCAGGGGCTAGGTTGAATTGGGTAATTAACACAGCTGTTACTCATTAGGGCAAGGTCACCTGTATTCCCTTCCCCTACATTCTCCCTTTTAATAATGATGGGTTTGCTTTCCCTTTTCCAGTCAGTGCAGACTTCACCACATCTACAGCTACTCAAATGTGATGGAGAGTGGCTTAGTAACTCATTACTCTCCATATCCAGTCTAAACCTATTCTCTGTCAGTTTGAAGCCATTCCCCCTCGTCCTGTCACACCAGGCCTTTGTAAATAGTCTCTCTTCACCTTCTTGCAGGCTTCCTCCAGGTACTGGAAGATCACATTTAGGTCACCCCAAAGCTACCTCTTTTGCAGGCAGAACAATCCAAATTCCCTCAAATCTTTCCTCTCAGCAGAGGTGCTCCATCCCTCTGATCATCTTGGTGCTTGTTCTGGATTCACTCCAGCAGCTCCACATCCTTGTGCTGTTGGAGCCCAGGGCTGTAGGCAGCTCTGCAGGCAGGGTCTCACATGAGCACAGGGGCAGAGGGACAGAATCCCCCCTCCCCTGCTGCCCACACTGGATGTCACCCAGCCTGTCTTTGATCTTCATGTTCCCACCAGCAAATCCTTGCCGGGATCTAGATTAAGTGAAATGTGTATAACTGTATGCATGTGTAATAAGACTACCAAATTGGGTGCACGGTGCATGTGCTCAGGGGTACCTTTAGAAAAATGACTTAGAATTAAACACAGACAGTGTCCAGAAATAAAAGAATTACAAAAGAATGTTCTGAGGGTAGGAGGCACCATGTGGCATCAGACCAGCATTTACACGGAGAATTCAGAGCATTTAGAGGCAGAAAGAGATGTTTTACCCCAGCTTCAGGAAGAGGAATAGTAACTGAACATCACTGATACTCTAGAAGGAGTTTCAGATGCTGAGCTGGGAGTTATTCTATTTCTTCTTTTACAGGAAATCAAAAGCATTCTAAATTATCTGAGCATGACCTTAAAGCATAATTATGAAAGTTTAAATTAAAACCTTTTTACAAAAGGTCTATTAATTCTGAGAGGTTTTTTTTTAATAGTTTTCTTTATTTTTTAATAATAGAGATTTTTTTAGCTTGATTTGACCTCATTTTCTACCTTCTGTGACTGAAAAGACAGGTAATGATGACCTATTGTATGTAAGGTGTATTGTCTGATTTTCTTTTTCCTGAAGGTAGATTAAACCAAACAATTTTTAGAGAGATAACTTAAAGATTCCAAATAACAAGAAATCTGCCATGTTGGCAGACAGATAAAATATGCTGCAACTCCCACTAGTAGAAAATTTGGTGTAATTTCAAGTCTGAATTTCTCTCACTTTTAACTCTTGAGCATTCATATAAAATGGGTCTTGAAAATTAAAATACCTTTCTGCCTGTTCCATTGCTATGTAATTTCCCCATATATCAGTAGCCACACACACGACTAAAATCATATGGAAAAGTTTTTTTCCCCAAACAGAAATAGATAATCTTGCCCTCAATTTGCTTTCCTTTTCTTACTCCATTTTATTTCAAGAAGCCACAAGGAATTTCTTAGCTTTTCTAATAATGCTGAGTAATGATCAGAGATAAATCTTTTGAATGGATACATTTGTTAGGAAAAAAATCCCAACAAACCCATCAAGAAAAGATGGCTCTAGAGGGATGTAAGTTGTTCATGAAGTGCGGTCAAAATCAACATAAATTTTGTGGCCAAGAGAGCTGAAAGAACATTTGAAAATATCTAATATTTTGTATTGACATTTCTGGAAGAAGAAATTGCCAATTTTCTTTCCAAGTGTCATTTTGTCTGAAAAAGCTGGAAAACATTTCCTTTAAAAACAATCCTATAATTATAACAGTTACAATATTGTGTATTTTCCATGATATCTCCTTCTTGGTATTTTCTGAGACCACATTTATTCAAATATCTATTCTAAATCCCATATTGAGACAGTCATTGTCTTACATTTCTTACTTTTGAGATTAATTTCCACTTGCTTTTCTTTTTCACTGTCTTCTATCTTATAAATTTTATAGTTTTGGCTGATGTGTGTTTCAGATTTTATTTTGTTTATGAACTTTAATAGATTTTGGATCTCTGGTTAGGCATTTCACTCATTACTGCACTCATTACTGGTCAACTTAAAACCATTGTGTCCTTTTCAGATTTTACTGGTAAAGATTTATCTCTTTGATAGAAATGCTGAAGCAAGCTGGATTAAGACCCTAATCCCTTGAAGTCTCCATTAGCTGCAACTCAGCTCATGGATTTCTACACATTAAAAACTGTTTCAAGACCTGTCAGACAGGGAGCTTTAATCCATCTAATGTGTGTCCTGTTAATTCAATATAATGCGGCAGTTTTTAATCTAAAAGTTATGTGGTAGTAAATCAAATTCATTGGAGAAATTCAAGTATATTATGTCAACACTATTTTTTTATTAACCAGACCAAAAAAATGACACCTGTTTGACTATACCGACTTCCCTGCAAACATGTTGACCAATATTAGTTGTATTTTCAGCCTCTAATTATTTTTTTGACTGAGGCCTGAATTAAATGTTCCTGTAGTTTGGTCAGACTGAAATCTGACTAACCAGTTTACTGACTCTTCTGATCTTTCAAATGCAGGGATTTCACTAGTAGTCACCCAATCTTTAGGAAATGTCCTCAACTTTTCAAAAACTTGTTAAAATCTGATTTGGACAGCTACCACCTTTTGGGTCACCAAAACAGATATACATCTCCGATTATTTACCATTTTTTTTCCTCTATACCAGATGGCCTCCACTCTATTTTTGCTTTATCTGTTAATTTCATTCTCCTGCTTCACATCACTCACAGGACAGAACTACATGTTTTAATATGATTTTTTATACTTTCAACATTTTTAATATATGATAAAAACCATTTTATGTCATCAATTGAATAATGAATAGCAAAAATGGAGGGTTTTCTCCCCTAATGTATTATATAATTGCATTTTTATATATTTTCATGTGATAGTCTCTCCACATTATGCTGGGTTTTTTTTTCAGATATGCTATAACTTATTTCACAACTCTTAATAGTACATATCTCAAACTCATATTTTAGATGTCATCCGATTATGAAAAGTATTCATCAAAACAGAAGACATTAATCTATTAATCAGCAAAGTGGGTAATTCTTTTCCTTGAGTCCTTATTTGTGCCTTTTGTAAAATTTCATTGCACCTTCATCAAACCTGAGCAATCTAACAGGAACTGTACTTCTTTTCTCACAAATAAAAGAGATGTCTCAGCCAATGGTATCCAACGTGCATTGCTTCAGGACCTCATCATTATTCTTCAAAAAACCCTAAATCCCAAACCCTATCTGTAACATAGCAAGGTATTGTAATTCTATGCCCAATTTTTTCAATCATTTCACCAACACTTCTCAATTACTTCTTTTAATTCTCTCTTGATAAGCATGCCAAGAATTTATGTTTCACCATCACCGTTAGTAAGACTTCTGTACTCAGGGGGAAAAATACTGAAAACTGTATTGTGAGAAAACACAGAATATGCTGCCATCAAGGTCACAGCTCACATATTCAAGAGAAAGCAGTTGCCAAGGGTCAATTTGCACACTATTGTTTAAATTCTTAAGGAAGGGAAAGATTTGGCCCTAAACCAGCATTTTGTGATCCAACCAATATGCTCAAGTTTCCATAGCTAGTTTAAGAAAAAAATATGTGTCATATTTCTATAAAATTAATTCTGTAAGGAAAAAGAGCCTAGAGTAAGTAAGGTCTCTGTGAGATTTGGTGAGTCAGAGGGCACCAGTTAATGGGAAAACACAGAGTGATATAGGTCTTCTACTTTCTGATCCTGATCCTGGGGACATTATCTGTGGAGCCATCACAGGTCTTGAAAATGTTTTTTTCCCACTTGCTTAAGAGGAGTGAAGAGTGACTGCCTTTGAAAAGCTGTCCCTGCTCTTACCTGCCTGGAACATTTCATTCTCCCAAGTCTTATCTTAGAGGTTCAAAACTTAAAAAGTAGGAGAATATACTTTCAATTTGAGATGATGAATGAATTGCATTATTTAATTAATAAAATTATACTCATTGTTATTATGTGTCACAGGGAGCTTTGTTTGCTTACACGATGGTGAAAAGACAAGCCTGGAAATATCAAAAAACTGAGGGGTGACATGGACAACCTGTTGGACATAACAGAAGACAAACCAGAAAAAGTGGAGTTCTTTGGGCAAGTCACCATCAATGCACAAGGTGGGTATGGACTAAATCTTGGAAGCTGAACTCTTAACCCAAGCACAAGAACACTGATTCTCTTCTAATGTCCTGCAAAAGTAATTTGCAAGTTTAAATGGTTTAAAACTTTGCAAAAGAATTCAACACTTTTGGAAAGTCTTAAACCATTTAACCTCAAGACAAAGAAACTGCCAATTTTATCTCTCTGTCATCCTGCAAAGATCTGCTCAAGATGCGCACTTATAATAAATACAGAAATAATAAATCTTCTCTCTGAAACACACTCTGACTAGCAGTTCATTACTGCCTTCAACAACCTTTATATTGCCTTTCACAATGGTGTCTTATCTAGAAAAAAGGTTAAAGTGCCCAGAGCCTGGTTAGGGAAAATGAAGCCAGGAGATATGTTTTCACATGCCTCCTATTTTCATTTCCTCTTTCCTATGGTTATGAGCAAACTTCTCTTCAGTCCATTTTTGTAGATTACGTCCATTTAATCTTTTCTTCCTCTGTACAAGAATACATCTTCAGAGTCAATTCAAGATCTAACACATGGCAATTACTAAGGAAATAAAATACTATTATCCCACACCTTCAAGGATTTTGGATATATTCTTTGTGGCTTTTCTATTTCCAATATCTAAAGTGCAGCACTCCTCCAGTGCCCTTGAAGAAGTACTTGTTACATTGTGCATTATTTCTTAGCAGCAGAAGGGATAAAAATATCATCTTCAATTTATGAATCATTCTTATCTTTACTCTTCACCTTTAGTTCTCTTTGTGCTTCCTTCTCTCATAGTCTTCTAAATTATTTCTGGAAAACTAGTGTCACTAAACTATAACACTTTATTTTGCTACTACTTCTATCCATGTTTTTGCTCCTGCCTTCTTCAGGAAGTTCAGCCTTACTCTTTTGGCACTCAATAACCCTATAGCAGAAAACTGCTTTTCTTTTTTTTCCTCCCCCACTGCAGAGTTGTATATTTACTTTTACATTTTTTTCCCTATGTCCTTGCCTTGTCTTAAACACATTTCTGGACTAAGGTGTATTGGTCTTTACTAGAAGCACATAGTCCTCTGGCTCTAATTCCCTCAAAAGCTGTATCATGGAAATGAAACCAAAGGACACCATTCACAAGAGACTCTCTTATCTACATAAGAAATGATTGTCAGAATGAAATAATAGGGCAGAATTTTAATGTGTTCCTAAGAAGGTAAAGAACTATTGATATATTAATATTGCATATTTCTGAACATGAGCAATGTCCAGGCACTCAGCCTGGTCTCAGTGGAAAAATTAAAAAGCGGTTGGATATTTTACCAATGGACATTACCAAGTTACTAATATAGCCCAGACCGATGAGGCAAGGGGATTAATACTTTGAGCTGAATATTAAAATACATGGAGATATGAAGGTTACAAACTAAGACAAGAGACTAGGGTTGACACACTGGACTTCATTTACTGGGTGGGCAAACAGTTTCTTCAAAACACATCACCTGAGAAACCTCTGCAAAGAGTAGATGTATTGCAGTTCCCCACCCAGCAGCAGATATAAAATGTGTGGGCTGACTTCCCCAAGGGAAAATGTGCTCACCAAAACAATGAGAGATCAGTCACACAGAGCACTCACACAGACAAGATAGAATAGCTGGGCACATTTTCAGTAGCATTCTCTGTTTTTATAGCATTTTTCCACTTTGGAGAGCTCTCCAAAATGTGAACCAGAACCACATGGCTGTCAAGATATGTGAGCCACAGGAACCCCCACAAAAGCCACACCACCTCTATTGTATTCCCTTGAGGTATGATAAGATTTCTCAGCATAGCCTGAATCTGTGTTGGCTCCAAACTCAGTTTCAGAAGGACCTTGCAGAAAGCAGGTAAATTACACAACAGTTAACATTTGGTACTTCTCTTTCTCTGAGCATTTTGCTGCTAAATTCAGAGTCAGTTTTTAAGTCTGATACACTTATTTGAAAAGTTAGAACAAGCTTAAGGTGTTTTTGAACCACACAGATCTGCCTACAACTCTCAGCAATAGAAGCACACTGTTTCTGTCTACCTTTATTCCGACACAGTATCTGCTGAAGTCATTTGTAATAAAGACCCTACATATGGGAAATGGCCTCAAGTTTCACCATGGAAGGTTCAGATGAAGCATTAGGAAACATGTCCAGGGCAATGGTGAAGCCACCATATTTGTGAGTGTTAAAAAAACACGTGAAAAAGCCACCTGAGGACTTTTAGTGGTGAGAACGGTGCTGGGTTGATGGCTGAACTTGGTGATCTAAGAGTCCTTTTCCAACCTTAATGATTCTATGATTCCATAGTGCAGGGTGGTGGTCTGCAGCCTCACAGCCACTGACTCTGGTCTGTAAGAGAGCTTATAAATCAGCACAGACTAACCCTATCCATAAATTCTCCCAAACTAATGATACGGAGCTCCTGGTGCAGTCTTACAACAGTGTTACACACTGAAGTTCTGGAAACTTCTGTTGCAAGGAAGGACAATACAGCAATCCCCATTTTCACACAACAATCCCAATTTTCGTACAGCAATTCCCAACTTACACGGAAAACTGGGGCACAAAGAGGCCAGTAGCTGGAAGGCTGACTGTAAGAGGATTTCTGAAAATCTTTGAGTCATGTTGAACTGGTTTGCCCATGATCACTCCTACATGTGGTAGCAAAATTCCCCATGCCTAGGGAAATGAAGTGCCAGGACATAGAAATAGGGTGTCACAATTAATTTTCTCAGTTTTTCAACTTTATTTCTCATTTGGTTTCAAATATACAGTTTAACAGCTTTTTGGCAGTTTTAGGAAGGGAGGAAATTGAGAAAGCTGGAAGGGCAAAGAAACAAGAACAAAATAAATGAAATGATGAGGCCTGACTCACGTATTTTAAGACTTAGATCCCTGTTCATTCAAGGCCAGGTTGGGTGGGGTATGGAGCAACCTGATAGACCAAAAAGTGTCCCTCTCCATGGCAGAGAGCTGGAACAAAATGAGTGTTAAGATTTCTTCCGACCCAAACCGTTCTAAGATTCTACAATCTTTGCTGGAAGATGATTATAACATGCAAAATTGATAGTTTGGAATTTTACTAGATTTCTGGTGGATATTATTATATTTTTGTTGATTTAAACAAACATTTTCTGGCTTGCAGATTGATAAAATGCTCAGAAAAGAAGGAGGCTGCAAAGCTCTCTGGCAAACCAGCTTGAGAAATACTTTGTGGCAAGAAACCACAAATGTGTACTTCAGGTTTAGCTCAGGTTTAACATGTAGGTTCTTACAAGGTATTACCAAGTGCTGCACATATATATGTGTATGTATGGTAGATGCAACAAGCATTTGAAATATTCTTGGAAAAAGACAGTTTCAGAGCCGTTGGATGTCTGTTGTGGAAATGAAATGATCCACTAAGTGCCACTGCTGCAGAAGATAAGTCTGTGATAAGAGGCAAGCTGTACAAATGATGTGGCTAAGAAATGAAAAATGTACATGTTTAAGGATATCAGCTCTGTGTAAGTGGGTGGTTGAGATGAAGAGGTTGGAAAATTAAGAATCAGGACTAGGCATCCTTAAGGTTTGCACCTATGTGCTGTCAGCACAATTCTCATCCTATCTGGATTCACACAGAGAAGAGCTCCTGATGTTAGAGTTACTCCTAATTTACACCATCAGGGCAGTGCTTGCAGTCTCCTGCCTGTAAATGACAAAGATGTCTGCACAGGTTTGTCTGGTGCTATTTCCAGGTGAAGCTAGTGAGGACTTTGGGTTAATGAGGAGTGTAGTCATGTTAAAGTGGCTAGGGAAAAATCAGATCAGTTTTGTTAAAAAAAGGGGATGGGGAAATAAAAGAAGATAAACAAGGTTTGTGTAACTATGTGTATGTGAGAGAAAGCACTGGTAAAAGAGTGAGATGTGTAAGGGGAGACCATTTGCTCAAATGGGGTAGCATTACTAATACATAATGATCCTGCCAGCGAGGCCCTGCACAGCTGGAATTAATCTGAGAGAATGTGTGTTGCTGCACAGACAAGCGCAGAAAACTTTCCCCGTGTGAAGGCAGCGTGAAGCCCTGCCCTGTGGCTTGGAAGCAGTTCATCAGGCCTTGACAGCACCAACATCTTCTTTCAGCCTTCAGTTTGGGAAGGGGGGAGGAATGCTCCCCGCCCTGCCCAGAACAACACCCAGAAGGAGAGTTTTGTTTTATTCCAAGATATTATGCTGTCCACCACTGTGTCTCTCCTCCCTGCTTTTGTTATTTTTATTTTTTTTTTTAATTACCTGGTTAGTTTTGTTCTGCTCTTGCCTTATTGCATTAGCTCTGAACCCAGCTGAAAAACTGCCACGGCTTATTTACACCGAGCATCTATTCAGGCCAAAAGCAGCTGCTCCATTTAGCCAAGCACCTCTGGCCTACCCAGTTTCTCTTCTTGTTATAATAAGGTGCTTTCTTTTAAATCCACGCTGTGAGGAGGTAGCAGTGAAATGTATGCAGCAGATGACTGTTCCCTCTGAAAGAGGGTTTTGAAAACTCGGTGAGCCCAGGGTCATTATTAATAAACAATTCCCTAGTAAAAGACAACTCTATCCAGAAATGCACTACAACCACAGCTGGTTTTAGGCAGATTCATACATATGTGTGGTTTCTTGCCTCCAAGCCCCTCTTTCCTGCAATCAGGACCTGGGAGGTTTCTGATTTGCATCAGTAAGTGATTTACCCCGAGGATTTCAGCTTGCCAGTGTGACCCAGTCTCCCTTTTTCATGCAGTAGAGCTCCCTTCCTACGTAGCTATGAGGAATTGAGGAAAATAGGGGAAGTACTTTGAAAGAGAAATAATGTGGGTTTAGTGCAGAAAATGAGACAAAATGGGGCTTCTGCAAGGAAAAAATATGACTTTGAGGGTAAAGTTTTTTCCTGTTTTTGTGGAAGCAAAAGTAGACATGCTTCCTCATATACACACATAGAGCTTAGCTTGCAAACACTGATTTAATGTTCATTTCACCCCTAATTATCCTCCTAATAGATATCGAAAGTCTCACATAGTCACCAAATTGAAAAGAACTTCCTGTGCACCACTTCCAGTTACTGCAGAAATTATGGCTTTATTGCCATTATTAACTTTCCCCAGCTATAATGTATGCCTGGCCTTGAATTACCCCACTGTGGGGGCCAGTGACTCCAGCATAGTTTGTAAAATGATTTTCTTGGATTTTACTTTTCTCCAGTTCCTCGTTCCAGTCTGACCCTCCAGCATCTCCCCCTAAGTATTGTTCCTATGTTTAACACCACTCATCTTCCAGCTTCCACTTTTTCTAGATTTCTGTAGAATTTTAGTATGTTTCTTTTAGACTTTCCTCCCTGACACTCCCAGGATCTTGACTTAATTCTTTGGTTCCCCAGTTTCTGGTCCAAGATTTCTCGAGTCTCAGAAGATTCCCTCAGGCACTATATATCCAGCATCTCTACCTCTACAATTCATTGGATTAGGAACTTGCCAGGGCCATCCCAGATAGAAAAGGGCTGCTGGAAAAGTCAGAGGTTTGCTGCAGGAGCCAGCAGAATGTCACAGACCTCCACCACACACTTCCACAGATCTCACCATGCACTTCTATGAGATAACTGAGCCAAGCTGTGGAACTGATGTTTGGCTTAGTGAATAATTTGTGTTTGATGAACACAGATTTGCCTGTGTTCTAAACTGGGCTGATGGGGGAGTAAGAGCTAGACTGACTTTCCTGGCTGAAAAAAACTCAGCAAATAAACAAGCAAATGAGCAAAATCCCCACCCCCTCCCCCAAATAAACACAGAAAAACCCTGCCAACCACCACTTCTGTGCCTGATTTCTCATTTGATTTTGCCAGTCTTCAGCTTCTAGGCTTGTTAAACCTTTCTCACTGCTTTTTAAGAGTTTTGGTATTTTTCTTTTCTTCCAGAGGTACTTAATGAACTCCAAATAGTCTTTTTGAGAAATTAAGGAGATTGTACAGCAAAAGTTTCTGAGCAGGAGGCATTTTTGTCAGTTCTTCAGTAACTGTGTGACTTTCTTCTGTAATTCCAGAATTTCAGCATGCAGTTTTCCCCATAGAAACATAGGTGTCTGATCTAGATATGGGATCTCTATTTTACTATAAAATACATAGACCACGAGGCAGTGGGGGAGGAAGAAGACCTACAACCCTTTTCCCACCAAGGTGTCCCACACCTTCCCACACCTGCATTTATCACTCATTGTTATAACTCATCCTCATGTTTCCTCCTATTTGTCTCATGGCCTGTTTGGTGTCTTCTGTGATTCCCACACGCTGACAATAAAGCCAGCATTCATCTTACCTCACCTTTGCTGCAGAAAACAAGAGGGTTTTGTTTCTTTGATAGCAAGGTGCAGACCCTGATAAAAAGACATTCAGCATTTATTGGATAACCACTTCTTTTCTCAGTGATCACAGCTTTAGGTAGCTATTTTTGCCCCTGGCTGTACCCACAAGATATCTATCACATACTGGCCTATTTATTCTGATCTAAATATGTTCCTGGGTTGGGAACTAGGTTTCTCACCCTGTTATTGAGGACAAAATCAAACACTTGTTATCACAATGCCAAACATTTTTCTTAATTGTAAGAAGGTCAAGGAGAATGAGCTGATTAAAGCTTTGCTTGAAAGGATATTAAATCTCAAGGTCAGACTGCACAGGTCTTCAAGGTCAGGTGGGATGGGACTGAGCAACCTGTAAGGTGTAAGGTGTCCCTGCCCATGGCAGTGAGTTGTACTAGATGACTTTTAAAAGGTCCATTCTAACCAAACTGTTCCATGATTTCAATATATAACACAGCCACCATCAGTGTACAATTGGAGTGTGTGGTTTTACTGCAGTGTGGTCGAGGTAGGTGAGTAGGCAGAGGTGTCAGAGTGTCCTGCCTAGGACCGGTTGTTGTAGCACAGGGATATTACAGGACATGATAGACAAGCTGATGCATGGCTGCACAGTCTCTCCAGAAGAGAACCACTGCTGTGCACAGCCCTTCATGTTGAGATTCTGAGTAATGGTTCCCTACCCACAAGGGCTTTAGAGACCATGGGATGGAAGAAGAATGAATAATAACAGTAATTTATAAAGGTTTTGTTTGCATATCATTATTTATTTGAAAGGTCCTAATGGCAGCTGATCTCTCTAAATCAGAACAGAAATGGGGAAACTTAAAAGGATTTTACCCAAAAATTTCATCATAGACTTGAGGGCTTTCACTGCCAGTAGCATGACCAAATGTTCCTGAGATTTTTTCAGCAATACAAAGCACCATGAATTTCTGGAAGTCCCATACCAATCCTTACTTTCCCATAAATAGCACAGCATATCACCATACACACCGCTTCTCCTGGGAAGGCAAGACTGAATTTCAGAGATGCCTTAAGGCTTCTTTTTGGGCTTTTTCATGTATTTTGTGTTCCCTTGAAATGAATGCAGAAGAAAAATTCCAAACCTTTCTTAAAAAAATTTATATATTTGTAAGTACATAAACAAATGAGAGAGCTTGTAGAGAGAGTGCTGAGTGCCTGAAATGCAATTGTGTATCAGCTGGACTGTGACTACCCATAAGAAGCTAAACACAATGCACACAATAATGGAAATCAGCAAAAAGAGGAGAATCTGGAGAACCTTTTTACAGAGGTTCCTTTACCTGATCTCTGTTTTCAAATCTGGGTATTTTGAGGACATTTTACTACAAGTCTACAGTCAGTAAACCCTCCTCTTGGGTTATACAATCCTTACTAGAGTAAGGACATTACTGCAGGTGCAAGATTTTACCAACTGGATTTACCATAGACATAGTTTAGGAAAGCAGATCCAATATTCCTGCATTGTACATTTTGTTAGGCGTACATTATTCGCTGTAATGATACTGTGCTTAAACCAAGCATGAGGTAACTTCTCTGAGATAAACCACGCAAACACCACTTAAAAAACAAAGATCCTCTCTACAAATACACATCTGTTTGCAGTGGATTCTCTCCTTCATTCTCCTTCCCTGAGGTCCCTCTCCCATCAGCTGGTTCATCACCAAAACACAGAAAGTTGGTTTTGTGGGAAATATATTGATCGAATTTCTTATCTGTGAAATCAAAGTGTATAATGAATCAGCCTGCAAGCAGTGCTCCCTGACAAACAGCATCCCTGCCAAACACAAGAACTGGCCAGAAATCAAATTTCTAGGTGTTACTCTTTACTAAACAAAATCATCAGATTGTCTTTAATCCCAAGAGAGTCCATAAAGCCCCAGTTTGATTTCTATTTAACAAAAACAAGATGGTGGGGTCAGAGGGAAATAATGCAAATCTCCTAATGTTGTTTGGGCTTACTGGTTTTGAATGGAACTGATTTCATATTATGGATTTTCATCTTTGTCCCTCATTTGATACAATGCATTAGGAAACAAAGACTAGGTATCAATTTATTCATACTGTTAAACATGGTCAAACAATATTTCGTTAGCTAGCTTTAAAAAGGCTTCTATGTAAATAAATGCAACTGGTTTGTTCAAGCCATGTTTAGCTACTCAAAGTCAAGTCCCATCTTTTTAGATATATGAAGGATTTCTTTACCATTGCTCTTATTTCCCACCTAAGCTTCTTACATGGATTAAATGTACACTTTTCTAACCTGATGCCATATCAAGAGTGTATAGAAGAAATATTCTCCATATTTTTATCTGCTGGGAAAAAAATCTCAAAGACGTTGTAGCCTAGAGCCTCAAGAAAACTTTGGTAGTTAAATCCCCAAGACTTCAAGGAAAATCTTAGAAGGCTGAGGAGCTGGGTCCAGCTGATTGACACACTCATTGAGGAAATGGGGAAGCAGCTGAACTGTAGAACTGATCTGCCTTAGAACTGAACTGTAGAGCTGAACTAATCTACCCTCGATCTGTAACCGTCTCTAACCCAGGATGATCCCTTTCCTGAACAGTGCTTTTTCTCCAAGGACAAAAATCACAATGGAGGGAAGTTGTTTTTTTTTCCTAAATGAGAAATAGTGATATAACTTTGATTTGGAAGTTCATGAATAGAAAAAGCAAATACTGAGTGTTGTTAAGACTTTTTTCAGGTCTCCTTTTAGTGCTTAGAAGAGGAGTTTGAAGATGGTCACAACCAAAGGCAACAGGAGGCATTGTATTTTCTGGGCTATGAGTACACTTCCAGATCTGGGCCTTATGCTCTTCTGTGACAAATGACATAACAGTAATCTGCATGATTAAGGAGCAACAGAAATAACTTTATTAATAGAAGTAGTGATTCAAAAGGGACCCACAAGGACCATTGAGTCCAACCCTACACAGACACCTTAACAATCCCACCCTGTCCATCAGAGCACTGTCCCAAGGGTCCCCCACTCCCTGGGGAAAGACTCTTTCCCTGATATCCAGTCTAACCCTCCCCTGACACAGCTCCAGACATTCCCTCAGGTTCTGTCACTGACCACCAGAGAGGAATGGATTGGTACCTTCCTTTTCCTCTCACAAGGATGTTGAAGACCACAATGTGTTCCCCTCTCAGTCTCCTCTTCTCCAGGATAAACAGACCAAGTGCCCTCAGCCACCCCTTGTGTGGCTTTCCCTCCAGACCCTCCCCCATCATTTGCAGCCCTACAATCTACAAGCACATGCATTTCCTCACTAATGCCCTTTGGAAGACATCTAGAAACCCTGGAACAGTTTTGAAGTCCATGGATTTGGAAGCACTTGTTTTGGGGTACAAAACACAAAATTAATTGCCAGGAATCACATGCTGGGCCCTTCCTGCAGTGTCAGCTCTCTCCACTGTTCCAGACTGGACACAGAGCATGCAAGTCGGTAACTTGGAGGGAAAGAGCAGCTGCAGCATAAATTCAGTCAATTGGAAACCACAAGAATCTCAGGCACTTCAGGTTCTTTAAGGACTATTCCATTTCTTCTATGGCGCTCCTAAGCACAGGAAGAAATAGTTGTGGTTTGATGGCTGGACTAAGGGATGCTGAAGGGCTGTGTGTGCTCATCAGGCTGCTTCTCAAACAGCTCATCTCTTTCTACTGCCTGCTAATGGCAGAATCCTTCTTCATCAGCTCAATCCCACAAAACCTTTAGTATGTGCTTAACTTCCTGAACTCTGAGCACTCCCTCCGACTTCAGTGGAGCTACCCCTGGTGCAAAATTAAGTGTAGATATAAATCATTGCAGGACTGAGCCTGGAGTGTAGCATGGTGAATAGTTTCTCTTCAGGAAAGCATTTATTTCCTGAAGGCACTGTTTCAGCCTAAAGTTTTCACATATTTGGGTTACACTGAGTCAGTTGGGAAGCAGAATTGAGGGACAACTAGAAATGTACAAAATACACCTTACTAAATACAATATTTTCAAACTGGTATGACAGACTGGTAACAGAATTTAGATGCCACAACATTTCAAAAAAGTGTCAAAGAAATTTGTACTTTTCTATCTTAGCTCAAATGACCAGGATAATCATCTGGGAAGAAAAAGACTGGAGTTTAAATTTCCTCTTTTCTTGAAAGTATAGTTGTGAATTTAAGCTTTCAACACCCTGAGGAAATGATATCTTAAACAATGGACTGTGGAATCTGGAAAGGTTGTAGAAGGCCAGGTTTGTGAATCCAGTCCTCTTGTGACTTTAGTGTCCCCTTACAAATGTGAAATATATGTTGAAAGTTACTAATTTAAAAAGAGAGAGAGAAAAAAGGGAAGAAATAGAGGGGGAAAAAAATTTAAAAGTTAGAAAGAGAAGAAAACAGTACCATATTGGCAGAGTGTTTAAAAGCAAGGTCATGTCACTTAGTCACGTCTTGTGCCAGGCTGAAGCAAACAATAAAAAATTCCTACCAAAGATCCAGCTATGACAGTTGTGACTTCCAAGCAGGACTTTAAGGTATTCCCAGTGCCTCAATGTTCAATATTTATCATTGTTCTATAAAATTTTACATTCATTGTACTGCTTGGTTGTTTTACCTGGACCTCAAGGGGCAAAGAGAATTCTGCAGTTCCTTCCCCTTTCAAGAACATCAAATATTTTTTCATGATAGCCCTATTATGCCACAAGTCTCCCCATTTTTCCATAGATTGTCACTACAGATTTCCCATAGATTCTGCACATGCTAGTGTCAGTGCAGAAACCCCAGCTGAGCCTCACTGATGTCAGTCAGAAAAAGGATGGAAAAAAAAAAATTACCAAACCCCAGAATTTTTATAATTACTGGAGCTGGCAAGACAGTCCTTAGTCAAGTTGCTCATGTTGAATTGTAACTTCCTTTTCTGCATTTGCATGTTGATTGTCAATGCTTAGCTGTATAGTGTCATGCATATTGCCAGCATGATACAAATAAATGAGCTAATGAATAAATAATGGCAATCAATAGAAACAAACATAAGATTGACTGACCTCCTCATTGTTCTCACTGAAAGAGACGCCAAAAAGTAATCAAGCAGCATAAATTATAAAATATAAGTTCAGCGTTACAAAGTCATTGTTTCAAATGTTTTAAGGAAACTGTGATGTGAATAAGGCAATGTGATGCCTAAAAACATTTACCCAGGTTTGTTTTGCTTTCAGCAAATGTCCATTTCTTCTCTCACTGAAGTAAAAAATAAGTTTCCTGGTGCAGAACAGCTTCCAAAATGTTTCAAAATTATTTCTACCAAATGAAGTGTTTGTAAATTTTTTATTATGGTGAAATTTCCCCCATAAGGGGTTAGTGTGTTGCCAAATATATTTTTTTTCTCTATTTTGCCCAGGACTTAAGGACTTAAGGCATGTATGTTTGTCAACAGAGACTCCCTGCCGGTAGTGAATAGTGAATTACTCCCATGGAAGTAGTTATTATTGAAATAACATTGAAATAACTGTTTTCTACAGGTGCACTACTTCTTCTACTATGTGCTTTAAAGTATTACCACTCTTGAATCTTTATATCACCCCTTTCTTTGGTCCCTTTTATAAAAATACACAGGGAAGCCCTGTTTCCATATGCAGTGCTTGCCACAAGCCAGCTCTAACATGTGACAATGCAACTTCTGACAGCTTCTTTATCTTCCTCATATCACCAATGACCCACTGGTCATACATTTACATGCAAGGAGAAACCCCACCGAGAACCACAAGAAGTGGAAGATTTTTGCAGCAATCCAGCACAAGGGAACCATGATGCCTAGACTTACACAGATACAGATGACACAGATACATTAAAAAAAAAACAAGAAACAAACAAAAGAACAGCAAAATTTTAAAAGAAACCCAACAAATAAACAAAAAACAAACCCCAAAAGTAAAATCTCTAAGCACAAAGAACTGTATGGATAAAATGCCTTGGACATCCTCCTTAACACTGGGTGCCAAATTGTGTTTTATTAGCCAAAGAAGGCTCTAGTAGACAAAACCCCAAAGACTACAAAGGCTCATGTGTTAGCCATGTTCTGTTGTGCCATATGATAATTTACAGTCTGTGTATATTGAGATAATACCACGGGGCATTTTTCTTTAGTAGAATGCATATCTATTGTTAAGTAACTGATGACAAAGGCTGGCACAATATTAAAGGCTGGACTGAGTTCAGAATTTAAAATTCCCCTCACATTTCCAGCAATTTTCAATGTCCACGACTGTCATCCAACATTGTTTCCAAGTGGCAATTCAGTGGGAGAAAAATAGCTATCCATGTAGGGCTTCACAGTGACACGTCTGTAATGTTATTTATCTTAAGTGTGAAGACAGGAATGAACCAACTTCCAGACTCATGAATCAGAACTGAACATAATAGAAATTAAAAAGAGAAGAGAAAGGGAGAGCATCTTTGTGTGAATGTAGGTTAATGGAATATTATGTGAAACTGCTTTTGCCAGAATTACTCTCTCTGATTGCTTCCAAGTCTACTTATCATGATGTAAATCATGAGGAGTTTCATTAAGTGAATTGACTCACTTTGGCCCAAACAGCTGTAAAAGTGATCTAAATAAGGCACAGCATCACTGCAAAGGGTCAGTTGTCTGAAGCCATTCCATGATTAAAATGGTGGGACAAGCACTCTAACCTTTCAGATCTGAAATATATTTGTCTTCCAAAGTAGCTACCCAACACTGTATTTTTAAAAAACATGTCCTGCTTTACACTTCTCTATTTTGGGGCTTGCCCTTCCCACCCCTTGCCATCAGTACCCACACACAATTTCGTGGAACTTCCAAACATTTCCTGTGGAGAAATAACCCCAAACTTTCTAAACTCTATTTTTCTTTAGGGCATCTAATCTTGAAAGTTATGTGTGCTGTTAAAAATTGGCTTTCAAATCATGGAATGAGGCCCTTAGGGATACTTTCTTTATCTTATTTTATTCTTTTTTTTTTCCTCTTCATAAGAAGTTTCAGAGCTGCAGAGCCTCAAGCCAAAAGAAATAGTTGTACAGGCAAGTTTTCTACAGAACAAGAAGCATGCTGGGGTGCTATTGCTAGAGGCTATTTTACCCTCCTGCATTCACATGCCTCCCACAAGTATCCACACGGCAGATATGAAAATGAGTACATGAACTCCTGGGTGAACTTTTAGGTTGGCCCTGCTTCCTCCTCTCATCTTGGCCATTTCACAGAATCAGAATAATTTGGGTTGGAAGGGATCTTAAAGATCATCCAGTTCCAATTGTCCTGCCATGGACATCGTCCAATAACTCAAGTTGCTCAGAGCTTCATCCAGCCTGGCCTTGGACACTTCCAGGGATGGGGAGGCCACAGCTGCTCTGGGCAACCTATGCCAGGGCCTCACCACCCTCACAGGGAAGAATTTCTTCCTAACATCCCATCTAAACCTACTCTCTTTCAGTTTGAAGTCATTCCCCCTTGTCCTGTCACTCCATGCCCATGTAAATAGTTTCTCTCCCTCTTTTTTGTCAGCTTCCTTTGGGTCTGGAAGGGCACAGTTAGGTCACTCTAAAGCTTGTCTTCTCCACCCTCTGCTGGGATTATGATTTTCCTCTAATCAGGCTGGGAGTTATTCAGAGTGCTTTGATATTTTTTGGGAATAAAGTCATAGCAGTTCCTGATGTGGTTTAGCCTGGCAGTTAATGCCACACAGATTCTTTCCATCTTCTTCCCTCTCAGTGGAGAAAAAAAAAAAAAAAACAACAACAGTAAAATTTGTGTGCTGAGATAAGGGTCATTCACTAAGGAAGAGAAGGAAAAGATAATAATAATGATGACATAACAATAGTACTAATAATAATAACAACAACAAAAGAGATACAAAAAAGTGATGAAATTTTTCACTACCTGACATCTCCTTACCAACCTGTATTTAGAAAACAGAGTTCTTGCCAAAAAACTACCAGCTCACTACTTTTTCTTGGTGTTATATACAATAGAAAAAAGGCTTTGCTTGTGCTTGTGTTAGAATTTTCTTTTCTTTTTTTTTTCCCACTGTTTTTCTCTGGGTGACCTCTTTTGGTCTTATTGAAAAATAAAGCCTTGAAATTTTGCTCTGTGGCCCTGAAATGGCAAAATTTAGTTTGAGAAGATGAATGAAGGCTGTCAGATTTCACATTAAAAATGGTTTTGCAAAGATTCATGCACAAAGAGAAATGCTTATATTAAGCAAACAGGCTGTTAGATAGAAGACTTTTACTTTGGTACTATTATTATTATTATTTATTGTACATTACAGTGCTGCCCCCAGTAGTGCCTTTGTAATAAAAGACAGATTCCCTTTCCTGTCCTGACTCTGAGTGATTGCAAACAAAGGGCCGGACCATGCCAAGATTCACACCCATGGTGAATCTTAAATACTGTGTGTTTCCTCTGAAAACCATGACTGTACTCAGACCAGGGCAGATGATGTCCCAAATATGTGCCTATGCCCACAAAAGCACAATTGTACAATTGGTAGGAAAATTTAAGTACTTGCTCATGTCTTTCTATACTATTTTACCTAGAAATCACAAACTCTTTCTTTTCCTGATAATTAAACCAGAGAAATTCCCTGGTTAGCAGAGTTCACAGCCTTCACTGATCTGAATACTGGAAGGCAACTATAGGGGTCAGGTGTGAGATGTTTCTTTGTGTTTCCCATCCCAATAACCCACAGGGACTGAAGACAAACTTTATTTCATACACTGATGAGCCCTGGCACAATGCAGATATATTTCTTGCCCCCAAACTCCCAGCTAGCAGCACAACACTGCAAAAATGCATTTCTTCACCTCCTTTTGCACTGTTTGCATGGTGGTCTGTCCTGCATGACCAAACAAGAGTACAAATATGCCTTTTTTTTCTCCTGTATGTTGATCTCTCATTTGGCTTACCTACACAGAAGGTTTTTCAAATGCACTTAAAGGGTATTAACTTGTAGTTTCCTTACAACTCTCCAGTCAGGCTGCTGAGCAATTAATTGCACACTTTCTTTCAGAAACTCAGATGGGGACTCCAAGGACTAAATCAACCTAAGGTGCAGAAATTTGTTCTACCACAGCTAATTATCCAATGAAAACTCTCAGTTCAGCAATATATCTGAAAACAGAGTGCTTGGACAGCCAAACTAGCTTTTCAGTCTATTTATAATATAAAGCTGCACTATAGCCAATGTTTTTAAGAGGTTTTATAGTATATAACATGAAGTTTTGGTCTTTAGTTACTCTTTTAATCTTTGCTGGGCTTGTTCCTGAGAACAGGTTACACTCCTGCTTTTTGCAGGATAGACAGCTTCCCTGAATGCATCACACTACCACAGGGGTCAGAGAGTGCATTTATTGAACACCACCCTATTTTAGCCTAAATACTGACACTTTCTTTAGTGGAAGTGTAATTAATAAAACTAATTAAGGACTGACCACCCTTTTTTTTTTTTTTTTGGACAGAGTATTGATACATGTCCTCGTATGTTTTATGTGGTTCCTCTTCCACCTGGACACATCAGCTGTTTGGAGGATTGCTAAATCCCTACATGTTAATAAGAAAATTATGCTAAATAATGCAAAATGTATGTTAATATAGGGATTATATTAAATTTTAAAAACATACTGATGCTGCCCATTTGTGTTATCAGGTGATGTCTCATAGGATTATAGTGCTTATTTTATTTTATTACACTTTCAAACCATGGACAAGGGTCTACGTGACACTTTGGCTCCTGTAACAAACTCACATGAGGTTCTCAAAGATAAGCTATTTTCTCTACAGTCCTGCAGTATGACAGGGAGACAGCTGATTTCACATGATATGTGAATGTGATTTCACAATGATATGACATGTACCAACTTCTGGTAAACTATGGAGTAAAAACTACATTTTCTAGATACATTTCAAAATTAGTTTGAGATTCTGGGTAATGGGAGAAGGAGGCCTTGTTGCAAATATAGAACTTCCAATAAGAAAAGAACTCTTTTATTTACCATATATGTTGGTATAGGTCAATAGTTCTTCAGTAGAAGTCCACAGCTTCTTATGGAATGGTGTCACTAATATAATAAACTAATAAAAACTAATAAACTTCTTCTGAGTTCTTCCATCCATCCATCTTTATTTACTATATAATCCCAAGTCATTAGCAGAAGTCAAACATCAAAGGAAAAAGGGATATTTACTTATTTTTTGACATTTAATTCTGAAACAGATACCTGTTGTCCTGGCTTATGGATGGCATGGAATAATGACATGACTCTCGGTGTGATGCAAAGATGAGAGCAATCTTTATTCTTCTAAATCTTCCTTTTATACAGTACTCTGGTACAGTGAATATGATTGATCATTGAGAGCCTACACCTCTTGTAAACAACTTTGCCAGTAAACATGTTGGAAAAACACCACCTGCTGACGGTTTTCACTTCCCAAGAACTGTTTTGGTTCCTCCTTTATTTTTTCCCAGGCTACTTTCTCAGGCTTGTGTGAAAGTATTATATGAATGATTTCACACAGGCGCTGCTGCTGCCTGATGCCTACCATTCAGACCATTGTCAGTACCCACAGATACTCTAAGTGACAATTGTCTACATCTTTTCTCCCTCCATCTCAGCTTCCATTTTCAAGCAAAGGGTGCATGAATTGCCTTGTGAAAGAGGATTCTGATGTGGAGAGATACCCCCTTGCAGACTGAATTTCTCGTAGGGACTCAAATATTCTCCTCATCCAGGAGGATTTCTCAGGACTACAGAAATGCCAACAAACCTTGAGCACAGCAAATTAAATAAATCCCCTTGCCTGCAACGTAATTGCTGGAAACTCTGTCACCCACTGGAAGGAAAGAAGGTTTTTCTTGCCAGAAAGTCAATCATTTATGCATAACTTTTGTTTTCTCAAAATCTCTATTTCATATACAGTGATGGTTGACCTGTATTCATGCATGCAAGTGAGACATCATGCGTGTGGTTAGCTCTTACTTAATTCTTGGACAAGGTTCTTGGACTCAGCTGTAGCTGGATAAGGATTTGACAGTTAGCTGGAGTGCTGACACTGCAACCTGCTTTGACCAAAGTCTGCTTGTTGTAAAGTCATTATGTAGCACTGGAAACTCACTGGTTGGCCACCAAAGGGACATGGAAGACACAAGTTCTCCTCACTGGATTGTATCAGGATTTAGAGTAGTGCACTGTCACCACACTGGTCTTCTGGAAACTGCTGAACTTCACAGGAAAGGAAAGAAAGAGTTGTGAAGAAATAGGAAGAGGTTCTTATTAGAGGTAGCATATGATGGATGAATGGATGGATGGATGGATGGATGAATGGATGAATAGATGGATGGATGGATGGATGGAAGGACTCAGAAGAATATTAGTGACACCATTCCATAAGAATCTGTGGACATCTACTGAAGAACTATTGATTATGATTAAGAAAATAAGATCAAGAAAATGAGTCAGAGGAAATAAAAGCAGAAATATAAGTCATGGAAGCATATAAAACAAAGGTTTATGCTGATAGTTGATACATGAATGGATTGGTTTGATAGCAGTGAAGGCACAGCTGCCAAACCATGAGCACTAGTAGACCACACTTATTACTGCAATGATTCTGTAGGGGTATTCCTCTGGGTTGCAAACCCACAAGAGTTCTGGAAGCACTTGGCAAATGATTTATGCAACTGCACTGAAGAATAAAACATATTATCTTTAACTCACAGAGGTGTACAAGTTGCCTGTGATCATCTTATTTAAATTACTGGGGCTAAGCGAGCTCATGAATGAATTGTATGTCTGTTCCAATGAAATTTTAACTCCAAGAGTAGCCTCCCTTGCAGAGTGCTCTGAATGGTGGTCATCAATACTTTGTGTACTTGTATTCTTAGAAATTGTTTGCAACCCAGTATTGATTTTTGAAAATTGATTTATTTATATACATCCACTAAGCAACTTTGGCCAGCAGCTTCTGAAGTATGAGGTACTCATGAATGCATCTTCTTCCTACAAAATGTACATTATGTGTCATATTTACCTCTATCATAGGATACTGTCCCCAGGCTGGTCAGTTTAAATGCAATTAGTGACTGGTTGGCTAAAGAATAAAGACCCATTTTGAATCATGAATGACATATAAATATTCAGAAAAGCTTCTTTTGGGGAATACAAGGGATCTGAAAACAGACTCATAACAGACTGTGGTCGTTCATACACTCATGAATAATGTTACGAGACCTCAGAGGAGCAGAGGAGTATATCCACATACTAATATGTGCCTAACCTCATTTTATTATTCCAAGGGCTCTAATCTAACTTAGGAAGATCATTTACATTTACATCATTAGATAAAGTGCATAAACAGCCTTTGAAAGAGAGATGAACACACAGATCTACCTCATTCCCAAAGTTGGCATCTGACAGGGTAGATTTGAGAGCTCTACAGTAAATTGATGTCTCTTTCAGACTAAAAAAAAGTCTTGAATCATTTTCACATCAGCTTCACCATTTCCACCAAAAAAAAAGTGCTAAATTTAATGTAGTGTAATCTGGTGTCTGATGAGCTCCCTATAGGAGCCACAAGGTTTATTTTAAATCTGTTAAGGTAAACATGAACTCAGACCTAGGCTTCACATGGAGCCTCGTGCTCCAACAAGTAGGACTGTTAGCTTCATTTATAAAGGACGTGCAATATCAGTAGCTTTTCCTCCTTTCCCTACCTTGCAAAGAAAGAAAGGACTCTTGTGTTCTAAAACATCACTGTATTTTAGAACACCTGCAGAAAAAGAAAATTAGATACAGGGAAGACTGTGGGGTTTTATTCCTAAAGAAGTAATTGATGGAGTTCACGCTTATTCAATATTAGCTGGCAGTTCAGATAATATTTTCAGAGTTGAAATTTTGAATCTGTTCTGAGGAAAGGTACTACTCAGTATGATTGAGCAGGTTCTATCAAAACTAAGTGATATAGTCAGGGATTCAGCTGACTGCAAATGATGCCTCTGTCTAGATACGTGTGAAAAATGGCAGTGCACAGAAGCAAATCTTTAAAAATCAGAGTCCTACCAAGTGGAGGCAATTGAGTTCCATAGTATACAGTCATCTGTTGAGTAATTTCCAAGCTTTTCTTTGTCTCACCAGAGGCAAGTGAGGGTTAAATGTTAACCTTCTTATCCATTTGTGAAATATTAATTTAAAAAAAGGCAAACAAACTAACAACCAACAAACCCAACACACGTGAGAGTGCTTTTGGGACCAAACTTCCCAAGGGCTGTGATGATAAGATTATGATAAGAATATCTAGAAAAGAAATAATCTAAACTAATGAGATTAAGCAGGGTGAGATCATCCATTGATGAATTTATCCCACTACTGAGAATAATGTAATGGGATTAATGGCAAGAATTTTTGATCATAATATGTGGGCTGGCACCTTAGAGCAAGTTCAGGGGTTTCAAGAACTGCAGCAAGTCCCATGTGTAAAGACAACACAGTAAATCTTAATTGGCAAAATGCCTTCTGGTAAAGAGACACCTTTGCTATCATTCATGGGGAAGTTCTACAGGATTTAACAAAAAACTGCAACCTTTCTTTCAGTATTATTTCTTCTTTCTGACTGGATCATCTCAATTAAATGGAAATTCCGTATCCGCGGCAAAGCTTCTTGTAAAGTTAAATCATCCTCCTAAGTCACCTTACCTGCTGCTGGATAGGGGGCTTTGAGCAGACTCTAGCCTTGGTGAGACTGTCCTGGGGATAGGACTGTCCTGGGGATTCATCACCTGGGGATTTTTCCAGGAGAAATTCTTTGGGGAACACCTAACGGCTGTGTGATACAGGCACAGTCCACCATCATCAGGACTCTGCTGGTGCAATTCATCCCACCTAGACATGAGCTGGTCGCCCCAGGTCCTCCTCACCTCACATCACCAGCTGGTGAAGAGAAACAAGGTGTGCTCTAGAGGTTCATTTAAGCAATATCAGAAGCTTGATTTAGGATGGTATCATTTGTCTTTGAAAACATCCATCTTTTCTACCACAGAGTGGAATCAGAGGGACTAGTTCAAGAAGCCAAATATATTGATTCAAGTGATAATGAAGGATTGTTCTGTGCCTTGCTTCTTTTTCTCCAGTATACTAGGTAAACTTGATAAATGTAATTAGTACTGTCAGTGAAACTGGAAGAATACAATGGAAAAAAGCCACCAAATGTTAGGTTTCTTATTGTAAAATCTGTGAAATTAGATAATTTCACAAAAGCTCCTCATTAGATAAAAAGAAAGACATAATTTTGTTCCAGAAAAAAAAAAAGAGAAAAAATTATAACACTAAGAAAATCTAAATATTATTAGACAGCTGAATTCAGGGAGATCCTGTAACATAATTGTCTTACGTTATTAATGGGTAAACACAGATGTCAAAAGATGACATGGGGAGCACTGTGAAATTACTGGTAATAAATTTCAGGAAGTTCTTCCATAGGGACTCATCACTTAGAAGAGCATCAACATGTAAAATATAAATACATCCCCTCCAAAGCAGGATTGGAGACTCCTAAAATATTTGACTTTAATGGAATCATTCAACAAAAAGGCACAGTAACAAGTAGCAATCAGTGTGTGCATGCAGCTACATAGACAGCAAAAGGAAAAAAAAAACAATCTTGGAATGTATGTGCTTTGAAGTTTTCCACATAACTACTTTTCATAAAAAGAGGCCACACAGGCTCTGTTGAACCCAAATGACTTGTCTGAAATAGCTCATGTACAGAGAGGTTTCAGGCAATGTGTTTTAATCTTGTCAATATCATATTTATATTTTTGTTCTTTACATGTACTTAAAAGTCCATATCTTTCTTTCTTTCATTGTCTTTGCTTGATTTAGACCAAACACAGTTCTTCAAAGAATGTCTTTAGAGCTCAGAAATCCTGATAAGTACTTGCATCTGAATTTCAGCCTAATCACATCTAAAATAATCTTATTAAGAATATTAAAGTATTTGCTACCTCTATCTCATCCATTAATTTTTACTGTATGTAAACACTTTATGTTTTACTGACATATTCAGACAATACTTACAGAGGGACTAACCAGGTATGGGAGCAAGGGAGTTATCCTAATTTGAAACTTCCTGTTAGCGTAAATTGTTCCTTCTCTGCATCTTTATGGCCTCCTTCTATCTTGAAATGTTACTACACTCCTTTTCTGTTAACTTATGCACCTTGAATGTTGTAAAAACTACCTTAAAAGGCAAGAAAAAATACAATGGCGCTGTGTCAATCAACACAACAGATGAATCTCTATTGAGCAGACAAGCTAAAACACAACTGCACCATGTTGTGACTGATTGAAGACACGAATCAGAAAATAAAAAGTTTGGGTTTTTTTCCCTCCAGTCTTAATTACTATCAGCAGCTTAATTTATAGAGGAGTTATCTTGATGTTATCTCTGGTCCTGTAAAGAGGGCTGCCAGTGCAAGAAGTAAAACTGTTTTGTGTTGCACTGGTAACATGGGTTACCCATGATTGTCCTAAATGCACAACAACTGAAGAGTTATTGCTACAAAATAAGTCCAGTTACAATTTATGAGAAAACATAGGTAAGAATGTGGGGTTGTGGGGTTTTTGTTTATTTGATTGATGGTTTTTGTTTGGAGTTTTTGTTTGTTTGTTTTGTGTTTCTGTTTGTTTGGTTTTGGTTTTAGCTTTTGTTGTTGTTTTATGTTTGGTTTTTGTTTATTTATTTTGTGTTTCTAGTGGGTTGTTTGTTGTTTTTTTTTTTTTTTTTTTTTTTTTTTTTTTTTTTTTTTTTGTTTTTTGTTGGGTTTTTTTTTTTTTTTTTTTTTTTTTTTTTTTTTTTTTTTGTATTTGTTTTTGTTGGTTGGCTGGGTTATTTCCCCCTTGGGAAGGAGTATGACAGCTATGACAAGAGGGGAAGCCAAAAGTCATCCCTCCCCACTACAATCTAGGTGACTTCACTCAGTGACCTGTTACTCCACAGCTTCACAACTTCAACAACCTTTGTTGTTTCTTTTTGTCTCTGCATTTGTGTAACCACCTTGTGGATCCAGTCTAGGTAACATCTGATGTGTCAAGTGCATAACACGCAAAGAGCTGTGCTGATTTCAGCCCCTCTTGTAAATTCACATTTGAAGGTAGAATTTTACAGAGAAGGTAAAATTTTAAAATAAAGTTCCTTACAGGGTCATCAGAATAGATGGGAAGCTGAGCAGAGGAAGGCATCATCTCATTGCTAGGAACATCAAAGAGTAGAGACTGGAAAATTTCAAGGCCAGTGTAGGTATTTTATTTCTCTTTTCTATTGAATTTTGTTATATATGTTTAGGAATAAAATATCTTCTACAAGAATCCAGAATCCAATTTACTGTTTTGGTAAATATGGTAATTTGATTCTAAGCTCATCTTAACACACAGCAGATAAATAAGCAATCATAAACTATGTCATCATAAATAAAAGCATTATTGAGCTCAGGCAATGAAAACCAATCAATAGAGGACACTCATGCCCAGTGAAAGCAACTGCTAATGCTCTGTGGTTCCTGGTGGATACTCTGTCATTGTGTTTTAAAACCACAAGGAATTCCCTGTGTCATCAGCAATGACCACTTTATTGCTGGTGAATTAGGAAATTAGGAAGGCTAAGGGTGCATCTGAAATCCAGGGGCTCATTCATTTAGCCCATACTCTAATGCAGGAGATCACATGGATTTCTCATGGATTTGGACAGGTTCAGAGAATGCAAATTGGGACCTTCCTGCAGTTTCAACATAACACCAAAGAGAATGGTGGAGCTTATTCTTCCAAATACAAGAAGGAAATTAAGAACTGATTATCAGTGAAAAAGAAATTGAGCTGATTAGCAGTCATATTATGTCTATTCCTCTGGTTGTTTCAGTCAAAAACTGAAACTCCAAGGAAAACTTTTCTAATTTTTCCAGAAGTGTTGCATTTAACATTAACTAGATTGAGTATACCCTTTTTTTAAAGAGCAAATTTTTTATTTCACAGTAGCTCTATTCATTTTCCATGAGACAAGCTTTTTGAACATGAAGGGTTCCAACTTGAAATGAATAATTTTATCTATATTTAAAAAAGCTATTTTATTCAACTTGAAACCCCATATAACACCCCCAAACCCTTCACCCCTTAGTATTTTTTATAGAATGAAATATTTTTAATGAATAAGAAGTTTCAGCAAACTGAATAATATATATGATAATTGTACATTTCTACTATTTGTCCCATGATGAATACTATGCTGACTACTATTTGATGCATTAAATCAGGCTCATTTAGCCCTAAAGTGATCCAACTTCATTTAAACAATGCAATTCTATTTGAAAGTATTAGAGGGGAGAAGAACAACAAATTCAAATCATTAATTTCTCTCTTGCTTAATGAATTATTGATTTGTGCTTCCCTTTTGAATGATAGTGCTCTGATGTGATAAACATTGATTTGAATCTTTATACAAATATTATATATCATCAGCATGTTATGGCAACAGAATAATACATACTCAAATAGAACTGAAGGGATAGAATGCCATGAAAAAGCCCACCATGAGCTGCCATAGCTGTGTGTATATATGTGTGAGGGTGCATATGTAAAAGAGGAACTGGAAATGAAAATAATAAATAAATAAATGAAAAAGTAATAAATCAGTAATAAATAAATGAAATCTGGTGGGGCGGGGGGTATAATGATGCAGAAATATAGGAAGTTTACATTTGGTTTAACACTGAACAGTCAACCTTGGGAATGAAAAATAGTTACTTTGTACTACTAGTAATTCTTCTAACTTGACATTTCCTGCAATCACCAGTGCAGAACTGTCACAGGTTTAAAGGGAGAGCTCTCCCACACCCTGCTTGTGTTCAGCAGTTTTGCTTTCGTGCTCAGCTATTCAAACCAACGGGAGCTACACAGTCAAAAGACAAAAGAAAAGTGCTGAGAGTGGTAAACACATAGAAAAACATAGATAATCCTGTCCACCAAACAATTTTGCATTTCCTTTATGCACCATTTATTTCAGACAAAAAGTGGCTGAGAGATTTACGTCAAAGTGATTTCCACAGCTCAGCTGCTCAAGTCTGGGGAGATGATTGAAGCGCTGAGCTGCACTTTCCTGGGCACCATTACATCCCCCTGCCTTGCCCTGCTCTTCCTCAGGCAAGTTAATTTCTAGCATCAGCTGGGTGGCTTTTGGCAGCCTGGATCTTGTGACTACCAAGAGATGAAGGGACAAATCTCTTTCTGTTTATCATTGGAAAGCAGTGGATCCCCAACCCTGTTTGTTCCTCCTGCCACCAAAGTGGGCAGGCTGGGAAGATGCTCCACCAGCCTTCTCCTGAGCTCTCTGCAATGCAGGGAGCATCCTTCTCACAGCTGTGGTCCTGGACTGCGCAAAGGTCCAAAACATTCAGGTTTTTCATAACACAACCCAAAACATCCATATCTCAATGGAAAATGTTCATGTAAAAACCCTCAAATGACTATGTCTGCCCTGGGACAACGAGTGTTTGTGCTATCATACACTTTCACAGTGAATTAGTCTTGCAGCTAATGATGTATGACTATTACCCACCAGGGCAGCATCAAGACTTTTTCCTACAAGGCTACAAAGGATGAGATCTAAATCAGCATTCAGGGAACAACCAGACCCAAACATGCAATCCCTTCTCAAAAGATTACAAAGTGGGACCAGGGAGCCGTGGAAACTGAGTTCCTTCTCTCTGTCACACGGTACTGTTATTTATCCTGCTGTATGACAACAGAAGGATATGATTCCTTAAGGTAGGACACAATCTGGCTTTCCTGTGACCACACTCAAAGACAACATGGGCAATTTTATTATTAAATCCTGGCTTTAATGAAGTATCTGTAGGTAGAAGCTACGATAAGGTAAATCAGGCTAGGTGAGGTGTGCAAATAAACACGACCAAATTAATTTTTAAACAATATATATAACTTTTTTTTTTCCTGTACACATGCTTTTCTGCATGGTTCTGCTCTTTTAAAATGTTTCTCAATGGACTCAACAGAATAAGGTTCCCGTGAAAATTTTTGCATGATACAGTTCCTGAGGAGGAGGTGGCTAAGTCAGATTTGCCTTTCCTTTCTTCTAGTCTTGACAGAATCTAGCATCTTCTTTCTATCACTCAATAAAGAATTAGTTCTCCATTCCCAGAAAATGGTTCTAGTATTAACTCAGAGAATGAAACACATTTTTGTGGTTATCAGTAAAAAACCCAACAGTCAATTTAAAACCTATTAGCAAGCATAAGACGGCTAAAGAAGGTATAATTAATGCATTTTTTTTCCATTTCCACATATTTAATAGTGTTTTGGAACATGATCCATAACATACACAGCTCTGATTGTGAAGAGTTAGATCAACATCCTGCTCCAATGCTCTTACATATGGAGTGGGAAAATGAAACTTGAACCTTCAGTTTACAAGTAGCTGGGAAAAAAAATAGATCACAGGGTTGAAAACTTGCAATTATTATGGCATTTGCATTATGACAAATTTAAAACTGGTATTCTAGGTTATGGACAGTGCTATAAAGCTGTGTATTGCAAGCCCATTTAAAATGTACTCTTCCACGACATGATGAGAACACAAATTATAATTAGGAAAGTAACCCAAGCAGAAAATTAGTCTGGAAGACTAGTCTAAATGTGCTCCTGTAGACAAAGCCATCCTGTGTCCTAACTTTACTGTCTCAGTGTAGGGAGAGATTGATGCAGAAGATAAAGAGAGATATGGCTTTCTGGGAGGGGGAGGAAAATAAAAGGCTTTGCAAGTATGATCCATGGTGTTTCAGTTGTGCAAACACACACAAAGAGAAGCCCCAGCAGATCCCATCTTTGCAGTTACCCCGAGCACAGGCTGCCACAGCTGTGCTGTACAGGTCTGTACCTGGGGTTTGGTTCCCATAATCCCATTCACAGGCAAAACCCCACATTTATCAGCACTGATAAGGTCTGCTGACCCCATCCTCAACACAGAGACTAACTGCACATGTAAATGTACCTAATATTTGTAACCAACAAAGGTTTAGCTGTAAAGGCTATGATCTGAGAAAAAACACGGTTCAAAATTACATTATGAAACAAAAGGACTCAAACCCCCCCTACTGCCCCCCCCCCCCAAAAAAGTGAAAGTGTCAAAAGTTCTTACTACTGTTATAAACCATATAAATGATTTTAAAAAACTTATAGGCAAAATGAAAACATCTGCATTTGAAGTTTTCTTTTCTGTAAATGTTTTGTGGGGTTTAAAAGCTAAATGGTACTCTACAGATCAGTTGCTATCTCTGTACTTTTTCTAGACGGACTGGAAAAAATCCACTCTTTGGAAAATTATACCTACCTTTCAGATGTCTCTTCTTGTGGAAAGGGGACCTGTATACTAGACACTGGTTACATCGCACTCAAAGGAAAAGTTCATAATTTTCTATTAAATCTTTCTTTGTATTTTCTGTGAGAGTGAGTTTTCTTGAGGTAACTGCTGCTTCTTGATTTTAAGGACACCCACAACTTCTTTGTACCTTACAGATTACAGACTTAGCAGATTTATCCCCGTTTTGAAAAAGACCAAAAGGAAAGCAAAACTTCTATTGAGGCAAGCAGCCAGATCAACAGCTGCCATTAGGAAAAAAACTGACAAATTAACAAAACAAGAGGGATGGAGGTTGTAAGTGAGAGCAAAAAAAAGAAACCCTCTTAGGTAAAATTTTCCCACCTGCTTTATGTGGAACAGAAGTTACTTGATATTTAGGACAGCATTTAAAGACACCAAAATATACTCAACCCAATCCAGACTTAGATTCAAATCCATCACTTTGACTCTGCAAAACCCCAGATCACCTACAGCAGTTCCTGATGGTAACTGTGACTCTGCACATTTATCTAATCAGTACATTTTCTTTAATTATACTATAATTATGTTTCATATATGTAATAATATTTAATTATTTAAGAATGTCATGAAAATATATTTTCTTTCATACTTACCAGCCAGTCAGAGAATCTCACTTCAATGGCAGGATGGTGTAGAGATTCAGTCTCTGGTTGGTGACAATGATAAGAAATCCAAACCAGGAAAAAGCTCCAGGAGGAGTTTCTTGGATCTGAATGTAAGAGCAGATTGATTAAGGTTAGTTTTTCCTCTCATTTAAAGGTTGTGGTGAATTTAAGTTTACTCATTCACATTATTTCTTATGTAAATTTTAAAAATTTTGCTTTGCATCCCATATGTCCAAGAGCTTAGGAAAAGGGAATTATGATTTCACATACAATGCATGGTCTGAAACAGGGTGTGTATGAATGTTGTGAGTATTTGCTCCTGGTCAGAATATTTCCCAGGAGCAATGTTTAATACAGGTTTCAATAATGGGTTTCTGTTCATTTGGTGGTGATTTAAAACCATGTCTGGAGCAAGCACAAGTTTATTAACTGTTGTTTGGGGCAGAGATATTTCCTGAACTGGGCTGTAGAAGAAATCAGAATTTTTCAAAACCAAAAGCAAAACTCAAAGTAATTCAAGTTAATTGCTTATATTTGAAAAGCAAATAAATACACCTGAGGTCAAAGCTCCTCCTTTAAACCTCATCACTGGTGTGTGCCTTGTGAATTTGCAGCGGCCATTTTAAAAACTTTTAAGCACNTTTTGATTGTGTCACTGGGCTTTTAAAAAAGGGATTTTTTTTTTTTTTTTTTTTTTTTGGTATTCAAAATGTGAAAAACATTTATAGAAAAGCACCCCTATAACCTTGAAAAAAGTTGGGAAAGGGGATGCAAATTAATATTTATTGCTTGTCAAAGCCCTCACGTAGGATTTAGTTTTAATGAAAAGGAAGAAATACACCTACATCAAAAACAAAACCAGCAATGATGATGTAGAAGATTTAGGCAACCTAAAGTTTCTTTTTTTTGTTACTGATTCCTGAATTTTCATTCTTTCTCTCTATATTTTCAGAGAATCTAGTTATGGAAAGCTATATATTATGAGCTAATTAAATTTCAAAACTCCCGTTTGGTGACACAGGATATTTAACGCTTTCCCAAACTGTGACAGAATTTATATTCATGGATATCTTTTCAGGAACCTAATTTTAAGTTTAAAAATACTGACTCATAAGCTTCTTGAGATGTGTGAGAAATGTCCTATGGAACACATTCATAAGATCACAACAAGAATAATGGTGTTGTGTTAAAAAAAAAAACAAAAACCAAAAACAAACAAACAAACAAAAACAACAAAAAAAACCAACTTGGAGAAATAAAAACCCATGAGAAAAGGTATTAATCTGCTCATGCCAAACTGCCCTGAGCAGCCTGAAACCTCCTTAGGTGGGGTTTCTACATAGAGCATGTCTTGGCTTGTACAGATTTACTGTGCTGGAATGCACAAAGTCTGACTTAGCAAGCCCTCATCTGAGGATGCACTTGCTAGGACATAGCCAGCGAGAGGGAAACTTGGTTATTAAGATCTTTTTATTGAACAAGACAATACCACTTTGTTAAAGTTTTGGATCTCCCTGAGTCCAAGAAGTAGGATAAATATTCCCCATGGAAAGGATCTTACATATAGGCAGTAATCAAGGGACCTGATGTTTGTCATATTGACCTGGATTCACGTGATGACACAATACTGGATTTTATTACAAATCAGGATCCCAAATAAAACTCAGGAGAAAATACTTTAAGTACTAATAAGAATGGTTGAAAGTTAAAAAGAAAAAAAAAATGGTAAAATATTTATGGAGCAGCTCTTATAATTGTGCTTGCAGAGAGCAAGGGAGAACCAAATCTGTTTTTTGCCAAAAAGCTGCTTATCATCTGAACTGCTTTGAAGGATTTTAAAAAATGCTGGGTTACTCAGTAGATTTCTGAAAGCTTCAGAAATCATACTACAACATTTTTTGGCAAATTTTCCATCACTTGGTTAGCTTGAAGAAATTACAAATTCTGCTTTCCTGGGCTTTTCTGCACCTCCTTCTTTCAGCCCTCCTACAGACTAAAAATGGCATGATACAGCAAGACTGTCCAGGAGACAGAATATGCAGAAACACATCTCAGAGCCTCAGGCTTTCAAACTGCAAAAGACAGGGATGAAAGCTCCAGACTCGAGTGCAGCCATGCCATTAGAGGATGTAGCACCAAAATTGTGTGTAATGCCCAACTGAAAAATCACCCCTTCCACCTGAAACTCCAAGCTGCTCCCCTCTGCCTCCTCCTCACTGCCCAACTCCTCCAGTTTTAATTAATGACACAATTAAGTGCTTCCACTGCAATTTAATGGGCCTTGTTCAGGCACTGTGCAGGAGCACTTGGAAGGAGACCTCCAGACAAACGAGAACTGTGCTTGCTCTTTCTGCATTAAGCCTTCTCTAAAAATTATGTGGACATATAAAAAGGTCATTGCAGACTTCGTAAGTAAGATCTGTATCTGCAACAATGGTCTTCAGCAGCTGACATAGGTTGAAGAGGGGTAAGCACAAAAAAAGCTCAGATTCATTTCTGCCTTCAGAGTACACCCTTTCCTATCCAGCCTCTAAGTACAGATCCTTCCCTGCCTTGTCCATGGGGACAATTCAAGTAGTCCCAGTGAGTTACCAGTGGCCAGAATTGTGTATCTGGATGTAATTTAATTGTGTTGCCCTTAACAATTGTCTTTGCCCCTAATGATTTGTTTTAATTTTCAGTACCCATAAGCTGGTCTGGCAGTCAGATTAGATGATTGCTGTAGGTTCCTTGCAACAGAAATGCCCTATTCTATCCTATCCTGTCCTATCCTATCCTGCATCCTGTATCCTGTTCTATCCTATCCTGTCCTAGCCTAGCCTAGCCTAGCCTATCTTGATTGCCAGCCTCAAATTCAGATCAGTACCTTATCAAAAGCTTCCTGTCTTCCTCTGGAGCGTCTTGCCTCTAAGGACAGTTCTGGGAATGCAGCTTTAAGAGCCAGGCATTGTGAGGGTGTGGGTGAGGTGCCCCAGCCTAATCTGAGAGATTTTCTTGACATCCATCTGATATTGTCCCTTATCTTTATCTTCTGTACTGGCACATAGATCCTGCTACATCATTTCTGTCCCTGACCACTATCAGTAGACTTTGATTTACCGATTGTCTTATCTTTGCCACAGCCTCATTTTACTCAATACATCCTGCAAGTTTTCAACCCCTGCTGGTCCCATAAGGGTTTCTCAAGACAATGTGTGCCAATAAAATGTCTGAGTGGGGCTGAAATGTCCCAGAGATATAGGAAAATGTTGGTTCTCTGGCCTGTGACACGATGTTATATCAAAACTGCATTGCTCATAGGTAAATTCCCTTTTCCTTTACTGCACAGAAATCTCTGACTGAGTAAAGCTAAGCTATTTTTTCTCCAAATTAAAGTAAGGGAAGCATATCTGTAAATTGTTTTACTCTGCTTGCTCATTGGCCATCACTGTTAATTAGACACTTTTCACTGAAAAAAACCTGAAAGCATTATCACTGTGGCCATGACAGCAGAGAGGAGAGGTAGGGTAATCTACAACACCACTCATGACTGGATTATCACAGATAAATATAAACTGAATGACCAAATTCTTTCTTTCTTTCTTTCTTTCTTTCTTTCTTTCTTTCTTTCCTTCTTTCTTTCCTTCTTTCTTTCCTTCTTTCCTCTTTTCTTTCTTTCTTTCTTTCCTTCTTTCTTTCTTTCCTCTTTCCTTTCTTTCTTTCTTCTTTTATTTCTTTCCTTCCTTCCTTCCTTCCTTTCTTTCCTTCTTTCTTTCCTTCTTTCTTTCCTTCCTTCTTTCCTTCCTTCTTTCCTTCCTTCTTTCCCTCTCTCTCTTCCCCTCTCTCTCTTCCCCTCTCTCTCTTCCCCTCTCTCTCTCTTCCTCTCTTTCACTCTCTCTTTCCTTCTGTCTTTCATTCTTTCCTTCCTTTTTTCCTTCCCTCTTTATTTATTTGATGTTACTTCTGTGTTCAGGTGTAAGAAAAAAATGAATAGATCCTTGCTGAAATATAAAATGGGAGAGTGAGGAGTGAAAAGAAAGAGGGAAACATCTCTAATCCTGGTTTATATAACACTGATTTCCAATGTTGCAAATCTACTCATGTCCCTTTAAGAATACTCTTAATTTATAAAAGCTAACAGCATTAAAAAATACAGTAATTAACATGTTCATAAAGTAAATGCTAATAATTTAACATGTCAAGCATCCTCATCCCCTCCTGAATCAATATGAATTATTAAAATCGACTCTTTAAGACCTTTGAAATCAACTCTCAAAGCATGCACTGACAATTACACCGTTGGCATACCGGAGCACCAAGTTACAAATTCATGTGTAAGACTGTCTGACACACTCGTTCTCTCTGATGCAAAAAAACCCATAAGCAAAAAAAAAAAAACAAACCACCTCCCCTCAAAATCTTATGCTTACAATGGCATAATCTTCATGCCTAAGTGAAATCTTGTTGGTTTTTTTTTTCTCTGAGATTTTCTATGTTTCTTATAAGACATAAATCTTGTTGAGAGGTTATTGAATAATTTTTTCCATTATGAAGTTGTGTGACAATCCAAAATGTTCCTGACTCAATAAGGAACATAAAGATAATAAAAAATTAGTCTAATAAATTAAAAGTTTAATTTCCTAGATTTTGGTCAGTTTCTCTCAAGGTTATTGGTCATTATGAAGATATTTAGAAACTGAATTTAAATGTTTTAACTAAAGAGTAGCCCTTAACAGTTACTTCCATGTTTACTGCACAAAAGAGAAGAATAAGTTTTGGGTTTTTTATCTTTTTTCTGTTAAATAAAGATGGAATTATTAGATGGATGCATCTTACCTCACAGTCCTCTTGAGACACTTTGGGAAAGGCTCACAAAGCCCCCCTGGTGTTTATATATGGAGACAAATGCCTGCAGGAAATGGCTGCTTCCTGGTCAGCCCATTGAAAGAAGATGGCAGATATGACCTCTTTTTTCATTTGTTACAGATACAAAATAAAGTTTTGCAACTGAGTACAAAACCCATGGCATCAACTGTGGCTTTTAAATACTTATCCTATCAAATTGTGCAATGCTCGTGTTAACATCTTGCTCCACTTGAACAATCAGATAATGGACTGGGGGCCAATAGGCCAGAGGTTGTTCTTCCTTTGGGAGAATGTTCTGTGCCCAGGAAGTTCACTGATCACTGGTTTTCACAATGCCATGGGACTCCACTACAGCCAGAGTTTCAACCCCTCCAGAGCAGAGCGCAGTCCCCCTGCCTGGATATCCAGGCTCCATAAGCCTGGATTGACTCAGACCAGCTGGGAATCCAGCCCTTGTTTCCCATTTCTTGATCCACCTGATTGTAGCTGAAGTTCTACCTGGGCAATGCTAAACCCCCTCTTTACTGTAAGAAAGGAGGAAACTAATTTCAGAGAGGTTAAAATTTTACAAAGTTTGTGTACTCAGGAATAGTTTGTGAGGAGTTATATGTCTGATAGGAGATAAGAGCTCACGTACCTTGCTTTCCTAGCATGAGAAAAAGGTCTTAACCTCCCACCACCCCTCTCCAAATCAAAATAAAATCCAAAACGACTGACAGACCCAGAAAAGTTCAGTACACTTCCTCAGATGCTTTGAGATTAGCACAAATTACAGGCAAACAGGAGATGGAGGATTCTAGATCTGGGTCAGACGCAGTTAGGGAAGCTTTTCATAGCTGTTGAGAGGATAATAATTTAATATTGAGGGACGCATCTTTCTCCCAGTCCCTTGTGTATAGCAAAAACCTTTCATAACAGGATGAAGAACACACATGAGAGACATCAGTACAGTGCCACAATTTGTGATCTCTTAAACCATTCCAGCTGCACTTAAATAATTTTTGAGAACTCAGAAGTATCATTATGGCAAGACCTTCTCTAAATTCCTATTTCAATTTCCCACTTTGTTAAGGCTACACAGTAATCAGCTAGATGGGAGCACTTGATGATCTAATAGCTGTTTCTAGAGATAAACACAAGACACACTTCTAAGTTCTGCAAAAAGATGGGAAAGCTGAAACAAAATTCTTTCTATATTTCCCTAGTTTATCTTCTCACAAGCTGAATGTGAGATAACTTTTCTTTCCTTTTTTTCTTTTTTCTTTTTTTTTTATCTATAAAACTTCAACTAACATTTCTGAAGAGAGAGATAGAGAGTCAGAAGCTTCACATAAATGCAAACAGAATTGCAGAAATGCAAAACACAAAACAAAAAGAATTGCAATGACATTAACTTTTACAGGATATTATTTCTTTTGCTCTTTCACACCACAATGCACACAAAGAGCAAGTTTACTTAAGCAGTCAGGGCAAACACATAAAACCAAGAAACAAAACACCTGGAGGAAAGCTTGGGAATAAAAGTGAACTTCCTCAGCCTTGAGCAGTACCAGGAAGTATGAGCCAACTGGGTTTTTACTTTCCCCACTGAGGGGGATAAGTGTCCCAGAGAGATGAGGTGAAGCTGAAGCCAAGAGGAATGGTAAGGGAGAAGAGAGACAAATGAGGGAGATGTTACAGGTGAAGGGGATGTTTGGAGGGGAAAGCTGAGTTGGTGACTGTTGATACAACCAAATAGCATGATCCTTAAGCCACTCCTGAACTGTAATTATGTAATAGAAATAAAAGTCCTGGAGGAGAGGAAGGGAGCAGAAATCTTTCAATGAGGGTAAAATACAGATGCTGGAAACAAGAATTATCTGTAATGCATTTCAAATCTTATGAAAATATGAAACCCTTGAGCCAGCCAGTATAAAACTCATCAGTAGTTAGGTGAGAATGTGAGATTAAATACAAAATGGAGGTTCAGTGGATTTATTTGCTATTTCTACGATTCCTGATATTGTGAGTTGTTGTCTATGACTGACCCTCCCAGGAGCTTACACTGCACTGAAGTTGTCTTGCACTTGACAATTTGCTATGATTTAATTTTACAGATATACAGATATACAGATAAACAGGTACAGCAGTATCAGAACAGGTACAGCAGTATCAGAACATGGTAAAAGGATTATCATCTGGAAAAGCTCACACTAGTGACAAGGAAAGTGGACAAGATAGAAAACAAGGAAATGTAAAACAGAGTTGTGGTGAGATTACTTGAACATGTATAAACCCAGACTCAGTCTCTTTAACATAAGGAATTATTCTTTAGGGAAAGAAGCATGGAGCAACAGAACATATTGTTCGTTTAAAGCCCATAACTCTTCCTCCCCAAGATCTGGTTTTTAAGATTACATCTTTCTGTTCCATAATGATGGTAATTTTCTCATTACCACATGAGGAAATTGGTGATGAAGTACAATCTTAAGTAGGCATGGCTATAATTTAAACAAATGCAGTATCAAGGAAAGGTATTAACATACATAACAGCTTAGTAATGTTCAAGTTTTGACCATTTGCACCATGTAAAGAAGGAACTAGGGAAAAAGGCTAAAATTTGCCTCATGATTTTCTGTCAGCTTTGAGTATCTACTGACTTAGCCGACGTGTGGCCAATAGTTTGTCATTTCCACAAAAGAGTTACAGAGAGTGACATTTCTATTAGGAAGGCAGACATGGTGAGCTACACCACATCTCCAGTGACAAACTGTCTGCTGAGAAGAAAAATCATGTGGTTGTCATGCATATCTGATCCTATAATTACACATGTACATTTAGACACTGTTGAAAGAAGGTGCTTCTCTGAGAGAGAATTCTTCCAGCAGGACTGCACTTGTAAACCTGTGTTCATTTTGGGGTATGAAGACATATCTTAAAAGATTGGTTAGCAGAATGGTCTGATATTACTAGATAGGGAAATTAAAAATAGAGAAAGGAAATGAAGTCAAACAGCTGCTTGTTTGAAGATGAGAATAAAGAAAAGGCCAACATCCTTTGAAGGTGACCACAGGTCTGAAGCAGTTTAGCTCAATGGGGCAACCTAGAAGTTTGCAAATTTGACTTTCAACTGGCTTATTTTTGGCTATGGTAGACTTTCAATGTCACCTACCTGAAATTTATTGTCAGCCAAAATGTACCTGTCATCTCTGAAAATCAACCTGTCTTTATTCCCTTCTTCCCTTCCAGACTCTGCACACAAATTTAACTTACATCAGGTAAGTTAACTGACTGCAGAGTGCAGACATATAGCAAACTTAAATTCAAGCTGCAAACCTCTTCTGACTCTTCTGCTACAGTGAACAGAAGAATCAGAACTTTCGTCTCCCCTGTAAGTTTTATGCACAAAATACTCATTGCTTGTTGCACATCAGTGAAGATCTAGGTCATAAATACCAGGACGGAGGGACCGAGAAGGAAGAATAAATTTCAACAGAGCTGTGTCCCATAGTTCCACATTTCCTGGAATAGCTTTAAATGAACACCATCAGTCTCATGAGCTGTGATGGTCACTCTTCCAGCATGTGATGTAAAAATCAGACTCATTGTAGCATCTGATGCTGTTAGGTCTGTGAAAAAAGATATCAGCTAGACCTTGCTATCAACCCTCCTGACTGATGGGAAGGAAAATATTTTTTTAAGCCATTTTTGAAAAGTACTGTATGGTGTTGTTACAGAGTTTGGGAGTGAAAGACTGCCAAGGCAGTCACACATTTACACATTGTGAAAATGAGACATGGAGAAATGTCCAAATATCTGCTGGAGTAGAAAGAGAGGGAATCATTCTGCCTGAGCTTAGGCTTGCCTGGGATTCCTTAGAGACCTGCCCAAACATCATGACTTTAGAATTTGTCTATGTGAAAAGAAGACCCAAGTCCTTCCTGATCCCTTTGATGCTTTCCAGTGAATCACAGGAACTGCAGGTGCAACATTGTCATCAGCAAGAGTTCAGTCCTCAATTCCTGCAGGCAGGCCAGCCTGTAAAGCCCACTCAGTCTCCTCTCTGCTCCATTCTAACAAGGAACCAAGGGTGCCAAGGCATGAGAAATTGCAAGATGAGTTCCAGAGTGCAGGAGACTTTGGGGAGAGTTTTCAGAGCAGATTAGCTACTCTTCAGGACTTGTGCATATGTGCTGCTCTGAGCTACTGGACTTTCATGACCTTGATCTTGTCCAAATCCACCACAGTCAGGTCTGTAGCTGCAGATAAATTTGGAGTTAAGGAAGCCAAGTGAGATGAATCACACTGACTGAGGTTAGGAACCTGGTTCTAGGAGGTCCCGTATGTTGGAACCAGCTAACAACAGAGAAAAGAAAGAAAACACACACACACAGATGTTTGGGCTGTCACTGCATGAAAGATGTTGAGATGCTGGTGAAGGTCTAGGAGGGGAGACCTTCTTACTCTCTATGACTGTCTGACAGGAGGCTGTAGTCAGATAGCAGTGGGTCTATTCAGGCAGCTGACAAGTGACAGGGCCAGTGGAAATGGACTCAAGTTATGGCAGGGGAAGTTTAAGGGTATTAGGAGAAATTTCTTGTCAAGCCTTGGAAAAGGCTGTCCAGGGCACTGCTGGAGTCACCAACCCTGGAAGTGTTCAAAAGCTGGTGGAGGTGGCACTTGGGGACATGGTTTACTGGTGAGCATGGTGATGCTGGGTTAATGGTTGGACTGGATGATGATTCTGTGATTCTTTCCCACACCTTTCTTAGCCAAATGTGGTGTCAGTGAGAGAGTTTGGGAATAAGATTCCAGGAAGCAGAAGTCACAGGGTTTTCAGCTTTCTACAGTAACAACAGGCAGAGTGGTAGCTCAGATCTGGAGGAAATGTACCCCACTGGGTCTCCTCTGCCTCCTGTGAGCCAGACTCCTTTACTTCATATAAAACAGACGGTTTTCATAGAATCAGTCAGCAGGGCAAGGAGACATTAAATACCTTCTCTTTCTTCCCAGCAGCACCAGCCCAACAAGGATGGATCATCTCAAAGTCACTCCTCCTGCAAGGAAAATATTTCATGCATCTCTCATTGCTCAGTTTTCTTTTGCAGAAATGTCAATATGTGAAAAAGAGTCTACACTAAACAACTTATTCTGTTCTTATCATGGACAAGTTCTATTTACTTATCTTACTGTTTCCCATGCAAGCTTTTGGCTAGCCTGTGCTTGGCTGGCCTGGGCTGCTTCACAGACCAATCTCAGAAAACAAGTGAATCCCTCAGACACCATGCAGCTCTTAAGCTGTCTCAGTCATCAGTTTTTGCCCTTGGGAAGTCCCCTCAGAGACTTCCTTAACTCGGGGTGAGCAAAACTGTTTTAAGTGTGCAGCCCCTAGGTTACCTCACTGCTCGGGGATTCGTCTTTGAAAAGTCCCTTTGAGCATTTTGTGGCTCAAGGTGAGGGAAAATACTTCAGTTCCATTTTAATGTTTCATATCCCATTGGTCATCCCCCTTGTTCCTGATTGGTTCTTTTTGGATCCTTCCCCTGGTTGGTCCCTTTCCCAATTCCTTTCCCCATTGGTAATGTTGTGAAACTCCGCCCCTGATTGCCCTATATGATCCCTCTCCCCTGGCCCCACCTGGCTCCTTTCCCCTCTGGACCATGTGGAATAAGGTGGCTCTCTGGGAGATTGGAAAGACCCCGTCTTGCTGCACTTACTGCTGCGCCGCCTGTGGTAGCAAACGCGGCTCTGTTGACTCTGCTGCTCAGGCAGCCTCACAAAAAGCAAATCCCTCTGCACTTGAGAGTGCACTGCAGAGCTGATCACTGCCTGAGAGTGCACCAGGAGCTGATCACTGCCTGAG
>VXBR01009599.1:264734-321573 GCA_013400215.1 Cisticola juncidis | reverse complement strand
AGAGCTGATCACTGCCTGAGGGTGCACCAAGAGCTGATCACTGCCTGAGAGTGCACCAAGAGCTGATCACTGCCTGAGAGTGCACTGCAGAGCTGATCACTGCCTGAGGGTGCACCAAGAGCTGATCTCTGCCTGAGCGTGCACCAAGAGCTGATCTCTCTCCGCCACAGACTGCCTGGGCCTCCATTGATCTAGCTGAGTTTTTAAAGAGACTTCTAGCGTGGAAGGTCAAGGTACCCTCACCACCGGCCCAGACCGCGGCACTGCTCTGTGTTTAAACGTGTGTCATACCCCTTAACATAAGCGTCACAGCTCGGTAGTGGNCTGAGCGTGCACCAAGAGCTGATCTCTCTCCGCCACAGACTGCCTGGGCCTCCATTGATCTAGCTGAGTTTTTAAAGAGACTTCTAGCGTGGAAGGTCAAGGTACCCTCACCACCGGCCCAGACCGCGGCACTGCTCTGTGTTTAAACGTGTGTCATACCCCTTAACATAAGCGTCACAGCTCGGTAGTGGACAAAATGAAGGAAAGCACAGTTATTGCATCTCTGACTGTAACCAGCTCCATTCTGACTCACCTTTCCTTGTAATTTCACTTTTTTATCACCAAATACTGTACTGAAATATGAGCCCTAAGGACTCAGAGCCTCTCACTGTAACAGAAAAACAGTGTGCTTTTCTTGGAGCCAGCCACGTGTGACCATTGTGATGTTTCAGCTGAAAATACTAGGTAAACTGGTGTCAGTGTATTCAGGATGTGATGATGTCTCCCACAAATAATTTAAAAAAACTTTTTAAATCTTCTCCAAGAAAATTCTTCTTTTTGAAACTTAAAAAAACTTCTTTCTTTTCCATCTAAACTATCAGCGTGAATGTTATTTCCATATAAGACATTAGTACAAATTAAATGTATACAGTGATTGAATCGGCTTTACTAGAGCATGACAGCTAAACTTCCTCAGCTGTTTGCAGTTTTGTGAAAAAGTTTCATTTCATTTTGGTTTTCTTAGTCATAGAACAGTTTGGGTTGGAGGGGACCCTAAAGACCGTCCAGTTTCGTTCCCCTTTCCACAAAACAGGAACACCTTCCACAAATCCAGGTTTCTCCAAGCCTCATCCAGCTTTGCCTTGTTCAGAATAATGTCTCTTTTACCTCTGCATTTAGCCTTCCGTTGTACCAGCACAACACACATGCACAGATAAATGATTCCAAGGAACAAAATCTTTAGGACTTGTCCTGTCCTAAGACAAAGAGCTTAATGACAGTTTTTAACCAAAGACCTATTGAGATCTAAGTGTCCTACCCACATTTTGCTGATTTTTTCTGGCATCTACCCCAGCTGAACGGCTGGGAGTCTGGCACCAGGAGGGTTTTATTTTCTGCTCAGCTTCCAGCAAAATTCTTCTCTTGACTATTTTGACAGTTTGTCTTCAGGGAATGCCGCATTGTTTTTGACTCTGAGGAAGGATGGGCAGTTTACAGCAGAGAGCCCCAAGGGACGTGTGTCTGGCACCTTTGCTGTAGCATAGGCACTGGTTATGTGGATGCTAATACAATGAATAGCTTCCCTCTGCCTGCATCTCCTCTCTCTGAAAGAGCAGATGTGCAGCTGTCATCATTAGCTGCAGAAGAGCTATCAATTAGAGCAGCTCATGAAATCCGTACAAGCACCTCAAAGAAACCTAGAACAAGCACATTTCTTCCTGTTTGCTGTTCTCTCTCCATGTCCACTAACTACAGAGGCTACTGAGAAAAACAGAAACATAGCTGTCTTCTCACTTCAAGCGAGATCATTCAGTTCAGTAGGCAAAGGAAATAAACAGCTGAGAGGGCACTGGAGTGAAGTTGTGTTTTTCCTTTGGAACTGCTGTTTAAAATGTGTATGCTGTGGAAGATGCTTATTTACTGCCTTTAGAATAGCTCTTGCACTCAGAGTGAATTTTATTGTGTTGCTCTCACGGTCCTCAGAGAACAGCAGGGAGTACATACGTTTTTCACACAAAGCTTTTGGAGAAGTCTCTTGAGATTCAGGCCTTCTTTAAGAGCTCCTCTCCGTCTCTTGGGTACAGGAGGATGTGTATCACCACCTTCCTCTCCCTCAAATCTGTAAACTTAGTGAATTAAGAAATACTCTTAAAACAAAAGAAGTAACCATATATCTTCCTTCTAGAAGAACAGTAGATAACAGATAAGTGGCTTTAGACAGTAGTGTAAGATGGACCACTTCATGCAGAGCTTTCACAGTGCTGAGTCCTCCCATCCACCTCCCCCAAACTTTCTTTGACTTCAAGTGAACATATTTGAACATGTGAACATGTTTTCAAACATCTTGGCCGGTGCTTTCTGCACTAGCCTGCACCTTTGTGGGGACTGCCAGAAACACTGTGCTAAATTAAACCCATGGAACTGTAGGGCCATAAATCATGTAGGCATAACTGGGGTGCAACAGGGAATCACAGATGTGCCTCTGAGAACACCAAGTGTGCTTTACCAACCAACCATCAGTTCCCTGCCTGGTCCTTCCTGGAGACCCGGGACTAGTTTGAGATGAGTTGGGAGAAGCTGGTTGACTGATTTCTTACTCTTTGTGACTAACTGGTGTAGCAGCTCTCCAAGTGGGGATTTTAGATGATCCTGGAGACACCCCAGCTCAAATAGTCCCTGCTGTGGCCAGACCAGTTCACAGACACTACTTGTATGCAGTTTTACATAACTGAGGCACCTGTGAATTGTCAGTGGAATCTGTGCCTACAGGTACAGAAACTGTCACACAGTTTCTAAGTGTTTTGCACTTAGTTTAGAGTCACAGTGTACGTATTTTCAGCAATTCAACACCAGTGAGTCTGGTATCGTGCAGGACCAGTGGCTGGCTGGACATAAGGACTGAGGAGAGCAGCAATTTGATGACTAAACTGCTCTTCAGGCTCATCACTCCTGTAACTGTTAGTGTCACTCTTAAAAGCATAAGGAGTTTCCCCCTTTTTCTTTTAGAAGGTGGCATGCCACCAAACACTTTCATCCAATGTCAGGTCACTTTATCCAACATTTTCTTGATGATTTCATGTACTATTTTCTGTGTAGGGCTTTAGAAAGGAGGGAAGAAGTCTGAGGAACTTCAGCCCTTAAGACTAAAGTTATTTGCAAGGTACTGCAGAATTATACATGAATTGCCTGAAGCATCTTGTATGTTCAAGAAGTTCTGTATTATCTCATGGAAAAGTCAAGCACATACACATGTGTGGGTATGTCTGTGAGCACAGCATGAGAGATATTAATGATATATATGAGTAAAAAGAGAGAAAGAGGATTCTTTTTCCTAAAAAATGAGACTGTGTTTGCTCAATGCAGAGCTATTCCAGCTCAGAACAAGTTCCAGAGGATGAATTCACTGAAAATCCTTTTTTTTCCCCTTGGCCTGGAACCTTTCAAGAGTGTTTGGGAAATGCCATGAAGGAATTTGCATGCATGGAACTCTCCAAAAAGTGAAAAATGATGCTTCACACTCCTGTGTGATGAAATCTGACTATATCTGTTCTAGGGAAGATGGAATATGTAACACATACGTTCCTGCAGGAGAGGAAATTCATTTTACTTAATGAAGACCTCAAAAATCAGGTGCCAAAGACATTCATCAGCTAAATATCTTTCCATGGTGTTGGTTTTACCCACCAGCCTGTGCTCCTTAATGATTCCATTTAGTGTGTGTAACATTTAGCAGCCAGAACAGTATCAGAACTCAAGTCAGAAAACTGCTGCCAGTAGAAGGTGCTGGATCCTGTCATTAAATAAAAGCATTGGTTCTCTTCCTATTACCCAGAGTATGATAAAGGATCCTTTTTTTTTTTTTGACAGGGAAATATATGTAAAATAAATAAACTGTCAGGACTGACTTACTTTCTTTCATGGCTTGTGTTAATATATGGAAGCAAGATGGAATTAAATGGAAATGTGGCTCCGACACGACACTCTGTTTCTATGTCAGTCACAGGTAATGTACGATGTAACATCCTTATGAAAATATCACAGAGTTTGAGATGAATGGAGGGTAATTTGAGCATCAGAAGCCATGAATTCAAACTGAATTTTTTTTCTCTTCTGTCCACTGGGTTAAGTAATGCATGATTCTGAATGCCTCCCTTCCTAGACACTAGAGAATCCACAAAATCCCCTTGAATGAGCAAAGGCCTCTTTACTGCGTTGAGTTTAAAGTATTTCTGATTTTACCTTTCTTTTTAAAATATTTTTTAGCTCTGGATATTTAATTTGTTGATTTTTTTTCTTCTTTTTGGGGAAGTGTTAATCCAGTACTTTCCACCACTCAGCTGATTCTTACCAAGGATATGCTGTGGGGATTTTGTAGCTCAGCATCACTGCTCTGTCAGATCTGCAGCTGATGAATGGATGCAGCAGTTATTAAGTGGGACTGACAGGCACAAGGATCATTCAAGCCTCATTTCCTGAAGAAATCAGGCTAAAAATTGTTCAGTAATTATCCTTAATTGTCCAAGATGCATCTCCACTATTCAGTGAAGAACATTTAATATGATATTTATGTTTTGGTGCTTTTTTACCTACAAAAATAAAGCCATCTTTTATCCCCACCTCACATCTTCCCAGTGGTTCCTCCAAAAAACTTCCTTAGACAGCCATCTTTGGCATTTCTCTATTCAGATTCCTTGAACATGAATATTTACGTTGCTTTTAAAAGTAGTATAAATCTTGAACATCAGGAAGATAACTCCTGGATAATTCAGGTAACTGTCAGCCAGCCTATGGCAATACCAGAAAACTTTCCTCAGGCAGTTGAAATAACTGGGTACCTGAGCCTTCTAACAACCCAAATGAGAATGGACTTGAATACTCAAAGACAACAGAACCTGGACATGGAACTGACTTTGTCAATTCAAGCTGAAATCATGCACCCAAAAGTCTTGAGTGTCTCATTCTCTGTTTAACTGGGCCATGAAAAACAAATGAGTTTCTCACATGTCAGCAACTCCGATTTACTGGATTGTAAAGCAGCAAGCACACCTCTGCTTTTAGGAAGTGTTGTCTGAATAAGTCAGGAAATCATAGCATCATAGAGTCACAGAATGGTTTGGGTTGGAAGGGACCTTCAAGACCGAGATCTCCTTCCACCCTCTGCCATGGGCAGGGAAAACTTCCACTACCCCAGGTTGCTCCAAGCCCATCCAACCTGGCCTTGAACAGTAACAGGAATCCAGGGGCAGTCACAGCTTCTCTGGATATCCTGTGCCAGGGCTTCACCACCCTCACAAGGAACACTTTTTTCCCAATATCCCATCAATCTCTGCCCTCTGGCAATGGGAATCCATTCCCTCTTGTCCTGCCCCTCCAGGTCTTTGTCCAAAGTCCCTCTCCTTGGAACCCTTTGGATGTGGAAGAGGAAGATGCTCAAAAGCATCAGAGTCTCCTCAGAGCCTTTTCATTCCTAGGAGGAGCAAGCCAATATAATACTGAATGTAATCTGTGCATATTTAGATGCCCAGGTCCCACTGAGAGTCAGTCCTGGTTTCCAGTGACTGACAGTCAGGAATTGCAGGATCAGTTGAAAATTTCTGTGTATATTTGTACATTTAAATGTGCTCAAATTGCCATTTATGAGGTGGGATTCAGTTGCAGCTAAGCAGTTAACATCAGCTGCATATTTCTGTGTATTGCAAGCATTTTTTTTAATAGAGTTAAAACAAAACAAAAAACAATGCCAAAAAGAACAAGGTCTTACAATTTCAAGGTCTAAACCACATGACTTAATCTCGAAATCATCATAAAATTTGAAAGAGAACAGAGAAAAATCTCTCAGTCCTGTCATTTCCATTTAAATTAGTGATGGCCACACATCCAGTGATGGGAGCAGGAAAGAGAGGTGGTTCTTCCTGTGGGTGAAAGTGAAGACATGATCCTTCAGTGGGAAGCACTGCTGCACGAGTACACCTCAGCTCTGTAAAATGGGTTTTAAAAGTGGTCTTTGAGACAAACCGTGATCTTTCTGCAAATTTAGTCCATCTTTTCACAGCTACTGACACATAAATGTTTCACACTACAAAGAGATTGACATTACATGGCTTGATTGCACTGTAAATAGGACCCTAAAAGTGGTTTTCTGATACTCTGGCAAGTAAATCTAAAGAACTCCAAAGAACAATTTCTTTGGAGAAATGTGAGGGGAAACAGAGGGGCTAAAGATATTTACTAGTGAATAGAGATCAGGACAGAGTTTTCTGAAGGGGTGGGGCAGGAGCACTTCACTGGAGTCAAACAGAAAGAACCAGGACTGCAAAGACCATGTGGGAAAGATTTAGAGAAAAAAAAATGGTTTGCAAAGGAGAATACACAGCAGGGATTTAATGGGATGAAATAGCAAGGAATTAGAGAGAAATTCTTTTTGTGAGTTCCTGTTTCAGTTGTTCAGTTCGTTACAAGGCCAGTGTTTCCAGGAGAGGATTCCCAGCTATGACAAAATTACATTTAATCATATTCTCTGGATTTTAGCCTAGCTCAAAGGAAGCAAAAGTGCTGAATACAGAAGAGAAATACATATTTTAAGTGTAATTTTACCATTTCTATATATCTTTATTTCTAAAAAGATGAGTCCAACAAGTAACCTATTATTTTCTTTGAGAGAATTGGCTTATGACATTTTGAAATAACTCAAAATTTTCAACATCTGTCTCTAATTAAGTAGCATTTTTTACTAGGAACAACGATTACAGTGTCTGACAGTGCTGTTATGTAGATATGATTCATATCTCCCTCCTAAGAAGCTTGTCTTATGTCCTGAAATTTGAGATTTTTAAATCCTTTAGCTAAACATTTATATCTGCTAGGATTGTGCAGGTGCTTAACTTTGCAATGTTTTACTGAGGTTGATCTGTAAATGCATAACAGACGTCTAAGTGTTCTGCAAGCCTGGGAACTTTTCTGTCAAGGCTTTTCCAGTTTCAGGTAATGTATTGAGTTCTGTCTCCTGTGCCATACATTTTCACTAAGAAAAAAGAAAAAAAAAAAAAAAAGAAAAAGCCTCATGTGAAAAATTACCTTCTTGCACTGACTGCCAACTACTTTCTTCAAATTATAAAATAAGCAAAGAAAGATGTTTGCTTGAAAACAACAAAAAAAGTAGAGGAAAATGTTTGTTCAAATTTTAATTTTAGGTAAGAATTAGGATCTGTTGATCTAACTTTGGTAGTTTTTGTCACTTAATAAAAAGTACCTTTTCCTGTTTTACACACATATATATACACACTTTTTATGTGTGAGTATATATATATACACACAAACACACTTTTTATCTATGTATGTATATCTACACATTTTCTGTATATGTATATGCACATATACACACTTCTTGTGTATGTGTGTGTATGAATATATATATACACACATATATATATGAATTAATTATTTTCTGTATTTTCCTATATTGTCACAGAAACACAGAATTAGCTGAATTGGAACTGCACCATAAAAGCCATTGAGTCCAATTCCTGGCCCTGCACACATCATACCCAAGAGTCACACCATGTGTTTGAGAGCATTGTGCAAATACTTTTGAACTCCTNGTGCCCCCCAGGACAGGGATGTCCCTCCTGGATCCAGGGCTCTGCTGGCTCATGTCCAACTTGGCACTGACCAGGACCCCCAGGACCTTTCCCTGGCACTGCTTTCCAACATCTCCTCTCCCAGTCTGTCCAGGGTTGCCCCCTCCTGGGTACAGAATCCGGCACTTTGCTTTATTGAACCTCACTTGGTTGGTGATATTACATCTCTGATTTGTTGAGATCTCTCTGCAGGACCTCTCTGTCCTCGAGAGAGTCAATATCTCCTCCCAGTTTTGTATTGTCTGCCAACTTGCTCAGTTTCCCTTCCATTCCTGCCTCCAAATCATTAATGACAATGTTGAAGAGCACAGGGCCAAGGATGGAGGAATCCCACTAGTGACAGGTCACCAGATTAATGCCACCCCATTCAGTACCAATCCAGGCTGTTCTGTGATTACATAACTCTGTTTTTCTGTGATTCTCTGATACTATGCATTGTGGAAAACAGTATCAGCAATGTGTTCTGTTTATTTCTGCATACAGTTTTAGGAGGTGAACTTATCTGGAGATTAGGATGAAGTTTCTCCTGACAATTCAGTGCTGCCAGAATTCAGTGTTGTCAATGTCCTGACAATTCAGTGTTGTCAGAAATTTGATGGTAAAATGATACGTGACACTCCTGTGTACTTTCCGCACCTAAGACAGTGCATAATCACAGTATACAACCTTGGAAAGAACACTGTTGTGCTTTAAATGCATATCTGAACTATCTTAATTGAAAAGAAAGTCAAGTAAGTGATTAGAGTGGTTTAGTACAGTGGTTTAGTGCTGTGCACTGAAAGTATTAAAAACAAAAAGTTAAAAGGCTATTATCTTATAGAAATATACAAAGCCACTGTTAATACAGCCAAGAGTCATCTATTTAACTCTTAGAGCTGAGTGGGCTTTGTGCACCCTTTTTTATCCTGTTTTAGCACACGATAAAAATTACAGCATGGATCTGCAAGTGTGTTAACATTTATCAAGCATTTCCTCTCTCATTTTGGAGCACAGGTTTGATGGAGAAGCATGGAAGAACTCGTGTTATCACACACCTGCATATCTACCAATGCCATATCAACTCACAGCCACAGGCCTTGAAGCTCAGCAGAGGTTCACTGGTAAGAAACTGCTCTTTCCTTCTTGTGTCCTGAGGATTTTCCCTGGACACTTAGTGGAAAATGCAAAAGCAAAGCTCTTGCTGTTTCTCAATGAGATGATTACTTCTAAAGTGGATTAGGAAAGAATAACTCTGAGCAGTACATTATAATCAGAGAAAAAGAATAATATTTAGCATTGCTAAACAAGAATTGCCACACAGCTTCTCTATATGTCTTAATATGACCAAATGAAATTTTTCTGCACCAAAACCATTTGTTATCATGTGGCATTACCTCGTACAATAAAAATTGGTATTTGGCTTTTTTAGGCCTCAGCTAGTGTTAATTCCCATTCATTGATTTATAGATGGGTTAATCACTTTCAGTTGTCTACAAACAGATGTGCCCTTGACACGGGAGTGTGACAATATTGGGTGGACAAAAGTGTTTATGCAGTAATGGAATGAATTGTACTCTGACTAATTTCAGAAAACTTCTGTGGGGCATGGTAAAAAATGCTAATGCTAAGGAAAAGATGCATCAAAATATTTTGATATAAGGAGATTGAATCGTACTCTGTGAACCTGTGAGAATGCGGTGTCCCTGGAGCAGAATTTCCCGTCCTTGGAGCCTGAAGGGATGAGTTAGTGAGTCAGTTTGAATTTGAGGTGGGGTTTTCTGGTCAAATATTTAAACACTACCAAAAACACTTACAGAAAGAAAATACTTGGAATTTTACAAACTTATATTTTTATGTTGAAATTCGAATACATTTATAGTTTCAAATAATATAAGAGAAAATAAAATTTTTAAGCTGTTAAAATAAAATTCTTCATTTGGGGTGTATTGATGCATTTTTCACTTTGATTTGCAAATGTATTTGAGGTTTTGAGTTTTAATCCCTCACTGGAATGAAAATGGCGAAGAAAACAGCATTCGTGCAGTTTCTCACCACCTCTGTGCATGACACATTACTGAGGATTAATTCACCTGAAGTATTTTTGCTTTGTACAAAACAAATGTGTTTGGTTTATTTTTATGAAAGATTTTCTCTTAAATGGCTTTTTCCCCCTCTAGTGTATATTATTTTGCTGCCTTCTCCCTCAAGTCTTGTGGATAAAAAACATATTCTCTTCCAGAACCTTCAGGAGGGCACGCACTCTGAGTGAACTCAAGTAAGTGATGAGTTAAGGTGAAGAAGAATTATTTAATTTGTGATATTTTCCAGTTTTATGACCTTATTGTAACATTAGGCCTGTCTTCTTTGTCCATGTAAATTATTTTTCAAACATTTTAGAGAAAGTGAGAGGAAAAGATACCCTTAGGCATTGGTTTATAATCTAAAAAACAACATTATAATATTTAATATGAAGAGTTGCAAAAGGAATAAGACTCCTCAATAGAATGCTAATATTGAAGAGGAAGGACTTTGAAACATCTCCAAACAGACCGCACCTGATGCAGATTCAGAAATGAGTTTTATATCTGTGGCCATTGCTAAAAAAGAGATCTTTTCTAAACTTCTTGACATATTTAGCCTCAAACTTTGAAAGTCATCCTGTTAGTTTAAATCAAACTGTATCATTCAGGTAAAACTGAGATACATCGAGACAAATATCAGCCGTGAAAATTAGGCCCTCTCCCAGAGAAGGACAAGGATGAAAGGTAGAAATCTGGACTATAAAAGTAGTTGATGACATTTAGGCTCAGTAACTTCCCTGCACTTACTTAAGCGTGACCATTTCAATGTGACCATGCTCTAATGTGATTATCACCATTTATGTTGGTCTGGTGCATTTGCAAGGAGCCAAAGTGTCTTGAGTGCTGTTCTCTTTTGGCCCCTGCCAACTGCTGACCCACATCAAAGCCTTGAGCATGGGTGCCAAAAGCTCCAAACGTGATAAAGTGTATGTGGAAAATATGCAAATCATCGTCAGGAAGAAATTTCCATTTCTGTACCAGTAGTTTGCAGTTAAATCCTTTCGTCTTGAAGATTTCATTTCATTGGAGAAGGGGGAGGAAGGGGAAGGATAGTCACTCTCTAGTTCCATTTCTGTTGTTGGAGAGGCCTGATACTGAGATCCCATTTCTCAAGCTTTTTTGACTTTGATAAAGGCCTGTGACTTGCTGAACTTGCTCTCACTTTAAGCATAGCTATAGAATTATGGATTTCCTGACAAAATGATTAATATTTTTATGTCTTGCTTTCCCTTTACGTATGTGTGGGAACCCAATAAGCTCACTTATAAAGTGTTTTAATGCAACTTCTATCTGAAAACACTAAGATTTTTTGTCTCATAAGCTTCTGGGAGAAATGGCTCAGATGATCTCTGCCTTGCTCTGATAGACGCAAGAAGTAGTACAAGAAAACTATATTAGTGTTTTTGCTGTGTTTGATGACAATAGTTCATCTTGAATAGGAAAGAAAAAGTGCTTTATGGCCTTCGTACATTTATTATATTTTTTATCATAATTTGAAAATCTATTGCAATCGAATCCTTTATGTTTTGGATACAAAACCCTTTAGTTGGAAAGAAAATTTTGCTGTAGCTGGAGAATGGTTCAGTCATTTTAATGACGTACAAACTGGGGCCAAACTTTTAAAGTCACGTGGGAAAGCTATGATAAAGCCAAGAAATGTATATCTTGGTGAAATTGTATGAACCAGACGTTTAAGGGACATACCACGATTTTACAATTTTCCATGGGTCAGCTGCACTGTGGTTATTATTGTTGTGTTCACTTCTAGTCCACACTCAATAAAATGTAATGGAAGTTACCTTAATGGCCTTAGCTACTGATTAACACAAGACAGAGGATCCCACATCAGCTGCAGACTCAGAGTTCACAAGGGTGGTCTCTTTCTGGTAACTCTGTAAGCCATGGAATATTGTTTTCGTGTTTGACCTCTCAATCTGGGGAGAAGAGCATGAGACTGCTCCTCCTTTCTTTTACCAGGCACCCCCAGAAAGTGAGCTACTCACTCTGGTGTTGTCATCGCCTCTCAAAGCAGGGAAAGAATATCCTGAGGGCTGCTGACCCACATGCAAAATAAAATCTAAACTGATATTTCAATAGTGAAGAGTCAAGGGTTTTCAGTACTCATTCTGGATCACTGTTCATGTTTTCCAGGCATGGACATGCTGGCCTTCAGGACTTCCCCTTTCCTCCCCTTACACACACACACACAAGAAAGCATTAAATATATGATGATTTCATTGAAGAGAATAACATAATAAAAATTAGATGTACCAATTCCAGAGAAAGGAATATTGATAAAAATTAATTTTACAAAGGCAATGTTTTTATCTCCAAGACTTCTTGCTTTGCTCAAAGATCCAAGTTGCAGTGCTTGAGGTAGCAAGGGTAATATTATGCTCAGTTCATGTGTTTCTCACAACTACACAAGCAGGAAAACAAAGACAGTAAAGGAGAACAGTTGTACCATGTTAAGGGGAACATAGTATATTAGGCTTTTCCTGAGGAACTGATGTCCCAGTATTTCTGCCTCTTTAGCATCCAGACATCATTTCCCATGCCATGTCAGATCACCACATCCAGCTACATCAGGTTGCCTTCCCCTCCACTGTCAGACATCCCTCAGGGAGAACAAACGACAGCAAGTGCTCTGACCTACACTGCCTGATCCCCTCCTCATTGCCTTTTATCTGCTGGAGTGCCTTCTGTTTATTTATTCATTTATTTCCCTCCTGAGACCCTTTGGAGATTTGTGGTTGATGATGATTTGTTTGATGCAAAAACCTTTGCAATGGGGTCCTGGAGTAAATTTTTTGTCACCAAGAGGATGAAAGAATAGAATAAAATCAGTGCTAAAAGATGCCAAAGGCTTCTTTAGAAAAGTTCCAGCTTTCTGTTCTATGGCTATAGATTTTCAACAGAAAAACAGTCAGTATTAAACCAATGAACAACAAAAAAAAAGCATTTGAAAGAAGACTGAAAAAATAAAATGTCCTTAACAATATTTTTTATAATTTAGGCATAACAGTTATCTCTATTGAAGATTTATTCGAGAGTTTCAACCTTTTAAATAACATTAGGAATGACTGGATTGAACACTACCTCTGAAATAGATAAAATCCATAAATATTTTATTAATCTAAGACAAAATATACCTCTGCAGGCTATGCAGTCTGTAGGCTCTGCAGCCGAGCTCCAAAATATTATCCTCACAGCAACGGCAGAATTTTTTTAAGGTTTACTTGATATTCTGGGTATAAGCAGGCAGTTATATATTTGCAAACTTCAGAAAGTAGCTATGTAGGAGGAACAAACTTTAACCAACCTGGTACCACTCCCTGTGGCTCCCAATATAGAACTGGGAATTTTCCAAGCTGTGCAGAGTTAGATCCTCTTCAGATCTAAGATACGGTTCTCTGAAAGTTCATAAAATCATAGAATGGTTTGGGTTGAAAGGGATCTTAAAGATAATCTCATTCCAATATCCTGCCATGGGCAAGGATACCTTCCATTAGACCAGATCTCTCAAAGCACCATCCATCCTGGTCTTGGAGAGTTGTTTTTTTCAACTCAGTATCAAAGACTCATCCACTGTACCCTGCAGTGGGGTTAAGTGTGAATTTCTCCTGTGACAGCAAGATACTTCCTGGATGGGTTATTATCGGAGACCTTCCAGGAAGTAAGTCACAAAAGAATTCTTCTATTTTAATGTCCTGCTCATCATGTCTGGTGGGAGAGTGCATTTCATTAATTTGTACTCCCTATTGTTTTGTCTTGGTTTTGGTGGGAACAAAGTAATTTGAGGTCTGAATAACATAATCTTTCTGCCCTTGATATATTAGAAGGTTGAGTTTGTATCAGTTCAAATGCTTTAACTTGCTTCACGATTATGTGGCTTGTCCTGGGGTAACTAAGTCATTCTTAACAAAATTTCCAGCTATAGGCAGTGCAAGGTCCCTAGAATTCAATATTGAGATTTTGACCAGGCTCTGTCAGAGACTTCCTCAAGCTCATTTATGAGCAGCTCAGAAATTTGATCTGTCAAGCTTATGGCTTAAGTATGGAGATGTGGCGTGACCAAATTCCCACTCTCATATAATTAACAAAAGTCCCTGCCAGAAAGCTAAGACTGCAGTTTGAAATTAAATGTCTTGGAATACTTTGATTTCTGAAGTGCTATATGGCTTGTCGTATTCCAGTGGCTATGTCAAGCAGTTCCTCTCTTTTCCAGATGTCCAAGTATGAGTATGTTTCAAATGCTTGGAATGAACTAATCTCGTTCCTGTCCTGCTTCTATTTATCTTCTGCAAGGATTTGCCCTCAAGGTGTCTCTTTCTTTGCCTGTTCTGCTTTTGCCCAAGTACCTCTCCTGCTGACCAGGTTTCTGATGTCCTTGGCATCAGGAACAGTTGTTCTGCAGGGTTGGTTTTTGTCCTTTTTCCCGAGGCTATATAATTTAACTGACTGTATCTGCTGTGATAATATATATCCTTTATTCACATGTTGCAATGCTTCCAGCATTTCTGAGAGCTAACTTGGCCTTCTCCTGTGTGACTGTCAGCTCTAACAGAAGAGTGCATTGACAGCTGGATGTATTTCTTGGTAGATAATAATAATATCTTTCACATACAAGCCAGCTTGGCAGAGAGTTTCCATATCTTTTCATGTTTTCTTTAGTTTCTCCCAGTTGAGAATCTCATATGCTAGTTTATTTTCGTATTTCCAATGTGTAAAGTTGTCTAGATGAGGAAGCAACTTTATACATCTCATTTCATTACACATGACGCTGCAGACTCAGTAGTATACACTGAATTCACACTGAAAATGGCTTTTAGCCATGTTGTGGAATTACAGAATGGTTTGGGTTGGGAGGGACCTTAATGCTCACCCATTTCCACCCCCTGACATGAGCAGGGATATCTTCCAGTAGACTGTGTAGCTCAGGGTCCCATCCAACCCGGCCTTGAACACTTCCAAGAGAGTGTTTTCATTTCAAGTGAGTCTCCTGATGTGTTTTGAGACAACATTTAGGTGGATCAAGTAACTCTTTTATGGAACATATTTGTTATTATTTATGTTGACATAACAAGGATCCAAAGATATTGAATTAATTTAGAAGATGCTCACTTTAAAAATCCTAAAACTAAGAATAAACTAAAATAATTTCTGAAAAAGTATTTGCTGTAAAAATTCTGTTCTTGGAGGTGTCTGGGAAGCCACTGGAGCAGATGAAGCTCAATCCCTCATACCTCAGCCAGTTGCAATCTTGTCTCAATTTTGTTTGTATTAAATTTCAAATGTATTCAGCGAGTGGCTGTTGGGAACAGATGGGGCTGTGATTGTGACCTGCCACAGCTTCTGTCACGCTGCCTCTGTGGGCTGTGCACGGCTGTAGGTGGATTTACATACATACATAAACGCTGAGCTAGAGGCAGCAATGAGAGCCTCAAATCAGCTCCCAGCCAGGGCTCTGACTGCCTGCTTTCCCGTGGAAACAAGCAGGAACCAGCCTGTCCTGGGAGATTAACAGAGATATGGCAAAGCTTTCCTGGTAAAGGTAAGGAGGTAAAAGTCATTAAAATCATTGTCAAAGACTTTGAGCAGCACAAGTCTGCAACACTGGGTATAGCCTTGCAGCACTCCCACCACAAATGCAAATATGCATTTGCTTCTTGGGCCCTCCAGCACTGATTTTCAGTGAGATGATATCCCATTATTTCCCCCCAGACAAAAGAAGACAAATAGAATAAGAACTAAAACATACCCTGAAGAAGAGCTTTGGAATAAGAAAGATGGAAGTGGATCCTGAACACACAGAGCCAAGAACAGTCCCAAACAAGTCAGGACACAGACAATGAAAACAAAACCTCAACTTGTGCCTGCTTAAACCTATAAATAATGTGCACAAGAATGAGCTGTAAAAGGAGGTGAGAAAGAAAAAATACAAGGAGGTGTACAAGCACAGAGAGGAAACAGGACTGTCAAATTCAGTACTACATTCTCGAAGAGTTTAGAAGTCAGAGAATGGTGACAATAATGCCGTTTTAACTAAGGACAAGGTTACAGATTTGCTGCACTGTTCTGAAAAAGTAAAATCTGTGAATTGAATCCCATCTTAAATAATCATTTATGGTGAGAATTATTGGAACCTTGGACTTTTCATGCAAGTCTTGTACAAGGAGAAACATTTAAGCCTTGCAACAGGATACTTTTCTGATCCACTGATGTGTGAGTCATAGCCAACTAAAAGAGATAAAGGAGAATAAAGAAAATGTGTGAGGCATCTATATCTGGGCCTTTGGAAAATAAAATGTGCATTCGTGCTGTATATTTTATTTATTGAGAAAACATTGTGAAATATGGACACTGAAGGAGAGAATTAGGCAAGAACAAAATAATTAAGACTGCTCAAAAATTGGCAAAAGGATGAAGTGCTTGCTCTGGACTGAAAAAAAAATCAAGCAAAAACCAAGAAAATAAGACATGGCATATTATCTACTCTTTAACCTGTTAAAGGGAACAAAAGTAGTATTTTCTATGTGAAAAAAACTTAGATTTGCTGTGAAACTGGTTTTCTACAAAAGAACTAAAATTAGAAAATTTCAAAATTGAAATATTTCTTAAGAATGGTTCTGATGTTTTCTTCTCTCTGTACAGGTAATTTTTTGAAGAGTATTTCCACAAAAGGAAAAATGGAAATTGTGGGGGTTTGTTGTTGTTGTTGGGGTTTTTTTTTTGTGTTTTTTTNTAAAAATAGCTTGGTTTTTTTTTTGTTTGTTTGTTTTGTTTTTTTAATAATTTTTTTTTATCCCAATGGTGTTTTAGAAAACTCCCTTTCTCTCTAAAAGAATTAACACTAAAAATTTTGGTCTTGCAGAAAAAAACAAAACCCAAGAACTCCTTTTCTCAAAGAGTTCTACTGGCCAGTAATGTTGTAATTCTGCTTTTCCAGTGCTGTCATATGACTACAAGTGCAGCATGATTTTTATTTATAATTATTATGTCCTACTGCTGGAGAAGGAACGGTTCAACTCTCCCAGTTCATAATGTTCCCTGCTTGTGACATGCCCTGTCCCTTGCCTTCTCCACAGCAGTTTTGAATAGGTTATTTTTAGTCTTATTATATTTTTTTTCTTGCTGCCTGTGCTTTCAAGCTTCCCTCTGACTTTAATTAAAGTGTCCTTAGGCTTGTGCATGTAAAAAGCTAACAAGTTCACCCAGTCAAGATCTCTCCTAATTATAATGCAAAGAAGGAGTTCAAGTGAGGAGAACATCAAACAGTTTTTATGTGACATATGAGAGCTTGACACTGTATTTTGACAGGCCTGTTGCAGAATACACGATGCCACTGAAATACATTTTAAAAGTAATATCCCAGCTTTCACATCATCCACAAAACAAGCCTATGGTGCAGAAAGCAAGCTGTACAACATGCTGCATTGAGCAAAAGACAGTGTTTGGCATGTTATTGATGTGTTATATAAACAGTGGTGAGATCCAAAATGCGACGACTTCTGGGTTTGCTTCTTACATGTGGTGGCACTTACAGACATACCAAACCCATGGGCCAGTTCTTCAAACGTTGATGCCTGCAATGGGCTGCTTTGAAAAGTGGCACAGTGGACTTTTCCCATCACATGGCAAACACAGATTGCCACAGCATGAGATAAACTGTGCGGCCTTTCTTGGGAGGAATATGGGAAAACAATATTATTGGTAGGTGTGGCACAGACAGAAGGCACAATACAAACTCATTAGTCACAAACTCCAGATTATTTTCATTGCAATCATCTTTATAGAATCATAAAGCCATTAAGGTTTCAAAAGACCTTTGAGATCATCAAATTATCCACCCAGCAGCCAACTTGTTCACTCCAAATTCACATCCTCAAGGCCCACATCCACACAGCTTTTCAATCCCTTTGGGGCTGGCACAGTTGGAGACTATTTCCTCTCATCCTGTCCCTGTTCCCTGGAGCAGAGCCCGACCCCCCCGTCTGTCCCCTCCTGTCAGGAGTTGTGCAGAGCCAGAAGGTCCCCCCTGAGCCTCCTTTGCTCCAGGCTGAGCCCCTGTCCCAGCTCCCTCAGATGCTCCTGGGGCTCCAGCCCCTTCCCCGGCTCTGTTCCCTGCCCTGGACACGCTCCAGCCCCTCACTGTCTCTTGTCCTGAGGGGCCCAGAGCTGTCCCCAGCCCTGGAGGTGCCTCAGCAGTGCCAGCCCAGGGGACGGGCCCTGCCCTGGGCCAGCTGGACACTGGTGCTGGGACAGCCCAGGGGCCACTGGCCTTCTTTGTCACATGAGTACTCTTCTGTCGATGATGACAGTAATTGTTAACACAATAACCTGTAGGTTTCACTCTGTTTAGAGTTTTAGACATGCTTAGAGGCTGTGCACTGAGCATGTTGGTTTCATTTCAGGCTGCACTTCATCCACTCTAGACGGAGACTAATCATGCCAAGTTGTTTAATTTTTTTCCCACTGGTTGGAAGAGGAGTCAGAGGTGACTAGCTGATATATCAATGTTGCAGATATAAAAACATAGAATGGTTTAGGTTGGAAGAGATGTTAGGGATCATTTCATAATTACAGCATGTAAACTAGTTGTGGAAGAAGAGAAACTGAGAATGAGAGAAAGGAAGAAGGGAGGATGAATATGTTTAGTGTGTATTATCAGAGCTAAAGCAGACACATGTTTTTTACTGAAAGCTTTCCTCTTCTCATGAAACATTTGCTGCTGTTGCTAAAATCAGAATTTTCCTGGAAAAATATACAGTTTGGTTTAGGTCTTCAGATATTGCAAATAAGACTGAGAAATAAACTGTGACGTGTAAAGGAAATTTCAGTCAGAAGCATGAGGGGTTCATTTCCTGACATTAGCTTTAGTCATAATTCACCACCATCAGCAGTGTCGTGATTGCCCTGCAGTCAGAGCAGACACGACGAGAACAGGAACGGGTGAGTCAAACCCTGTGGGTGTGTGGATGACTGTACTGGACTCCAGCATGACAAGTATCTTTCATCTCACCATTCATGATGCCACTCAGCACTCAGCAGTGACTTCTGCAGTTGCAGGATCAATATCCCGAGTGAGAAAGGAAAAATGCAGAAGGAAGGAGCAGCAATGCACAGAGTAACGGGCAAGGGAAAGAATGAGATCTACAGTGGGAAAAAATAACGGCTTGTTTGTTTTATAATTACACAGAGGCAGCCACATATCCTTTTGGTCAAGGGTGATACTTCTGTGAAATTCTCACAGTATCTCGTCTGCGATGCCTGCATGCCACTGTCAATATGAGTGCAATGTTAACAGGAAAATTGCTTTACTCACTGTATTGAAGCTTAAATATTTAAAGCAGAATCATCTTAATTTCAGAGCATCTGAACCGCCAAGAAGTCAATTGTCTGAGAAGAATTTAGGACTGAACACCAGAAGTGCTCTGTACTGCCTCATGATTAAGCTAAGAGGAGGAACAACCGCCAAATTTTGCTTTCTGCTCAACCCTGTCTGAGAAGAGCAGCAATCTCCTCAGAATCGACTGGAAGCACAAAATGTGCTTGGAGGCAAAAATAATGTGCAGAGACGGGAAACACAGTGTCTCATATCTTAGAACGTTTAGGCACCCATTTATTAGAGCTGCATTTACCTAAATGTATTTCAGCGAGGATTGTCTTGTAAGGAGGGGATGTCGACAGCGCCGCGGTGATTGTAACAGCCACAGGGCCTCCCGGAATGGCACAGCACAACATACTGTACTTAATGTTGACACTGTTCAGTGAAACAATTATTACAATCAATTTGACTTCTAATGTGACTTCTCTTGTAAATCTCTGGGTCATTAACCTTAACAACATCAATGTACTGTCAGTATCCAATTCCACCAAATTAGTGTCCGAGGTAATAGGAGAAGGAATGTATTAATGTGTTATCGGTGACTAATAAAGACAGAAATCCTCTAATGTGCTATGAAGAACAGCTGAAGCATGCAAGGGAAGAGGAAATACACAAAGTCAGGGCAGCAGACACCTTTGGTGGTGCATGTCAGGTTGTCAGATGAGGTGATATACAGATTGACCTCTTCTACTATTGAGTCAAGGAGGAGCAGGGATGGGGATGGTCCATGACATAAGGGTAAGGCCCATATAATGAGGTTCAGCCAGTCCAGCTGCTGGGTTCTGATGGCTCACACCATTTCCTGTGGCTCCAGGCTGGGACAAAGGGGCTGGAAAGGGCCCTTTGGGAAGGGCCCTGGGGGTGCTGGTGCGAGCAGCTGGAGAGGAGCCCAGGGGTGCCCAGATGGGCAAGGGGCCGATGGCCCCTGGGCTGTCCCAGTGACACAGCCCCAGGGCAGGGCTTGTCCCCTGGGCTGGCACTGCTGAGGCACCTCCAGGGCTGGGGACAGCTCTGGGCCCCTCAGGACAAGAGACAGTGAGGGGCTGGAGCGTGTCCAGGGCAGGGAACAGAGCTGGGGAAGGGGCTGGAGCCCCAGGAGCGGCTGAGGGAGCTGGGAAAGGAGGCTCAGCCTGGAGAAAAGGAGGCTCAGGGGGAACCTTCTGGCTCTGCACAACTCCTGACAGGAGGGGACAGCTGGGGAAAGTCTGCAGACAGGGAGTCTCTTCACCTGGGTAAGAGGTGAAAAGACAAGAGGATATAGCTTCGAGTTGCACCAGGGGGAGTTTAGATTGGATATTATTATTATTTATTGAAAAGGTTGCCAAGCATTAGAAGGGCCTGCCCAGGGCATTGGTGTAGTCCCATCCATGAAGGAATTGAAAAGCTGTGTGGATGTGGCACTTGGGAACATGGGTTAATGGTCTTGACATTGCTAGGGGAACCAGCTGCATTTGATCATCTTAGAGGGCTCATCGAAATTTATTTTTTCTGTGATTCTGCATTGCTATATGACAAATGAGCAGTGCATTTTATTTTGGAGAGGTCAAGAGAGCTCTTCTTCACAGTTTTATTTTGTATTCCAGTAGATGAGAAGCTGCACCATGTAAAATCATTAAGTTGTACTAGAATGAAAGGGATAACACCTAACTATGAAAGTATTAGATTTTTTAGCCTCCATCATGAACCATCAGGTAGCTTGCACTTCAGAGAACTGCAGTTGCGCTGGGATGATAAAAATAGACTTTCCATCAGCAACATCCAATTTCTCTTCCAGCTGGCAGGCTCTAAGTGACCTGTCCCAGTATTGTTGGAGACTGCTCTCTACTGAGACGAGAGGTGTCACAGCCCATCACATCCAGCACCATGAAAGGAGCACTCAGTGCTCACAGCCCAGCAGGAAAGGGAGCACTGAGGCTCCAGAGGGAGCTGGGAATCCACTGACAGGGAACAACACCCTGTTTGAGGGTGTCTCCTGCCAGCTTGCATTAGCAAAGAATGGTGGGTGAATGTGGCATGACACAAACACGATTTGGATCCTCTCTAATGCCCCGAAACCTCAGCCTTTATCTGTAATTACTGATGGCCAATACATTCTTCTTCTAAGCTGTATTCAGAGGGTTGACATGGCACAATGTTTCAACAGACATCACTCAATAATAATAAAGAAAACCCAAGCTTTAGGCTATACTCCCAAAGTTCTTATAGGCTGTAAACCAAAATTACAAATTCAACCCCAAAACAGAAATTCTTTCAAATCAAATTTCTAAGTCAGGAGAAAAGGGCATGAAGAATGAATAACAAGTTTAATTATGAAGGCACTATTTCTTGAACAAAGTAAATTAGGCACTCATTTGGGGATTGGCAGGATCATCAGGTTAATACCTTTTGCTATATAAAAACTGCTACAGGATTTAAAATTGTATCCTATAATTAGGATTCTTGTCTTGAGGCTGAAAAACATCATTCTGTCTTCTGGTAGGTCACTGCTCCTGATGCTTAATCTCTATTGTGCAAATCCATACACAAAGGTAAAGAAAAATCAATAGTAATAATAAAATGATTCTTATATTCTGGTAAAGCTGATACTAAATGTGCAAAAATACAAACAAATGATATAAACCAAGTTTTATATTTCTAAGAACTTTTGTCCTGCACTGTTGGTCAAACCCCATGGTTATTTATTTGCTAAAAATTCCAATTTTCTTCTGCCATGGAAGCTTGATGAAACGTGTAATTGAAAACTCATAATGAGTGAAATTTTAACCACCCCTATGCTCAAAAAAGAAAAAAAAGGGAAAGACAAAAAAACCCTCTGCTGTGATAACCTGATGCCACAAGTATTGATGAAATGCATGTGAAGCTTTTTGCTTGCAGTTAAGCTTACAATTAGTCTCATCAAACGTGATTAGTTTAATCAGACCAGTCATCTAAGCAATAGGTAACTAAACTGAGATATCTAAATAATCATCTTCTACAACCATTAGCTTTAGATAAATCCCCTGAGGTGCAGTGAGGGGCACAGAGGGAGTTGCAGTTGTCTGAGGTAGGTAAAGCTTAGGGGAAAGGACCATGTATCTCTCTATATTCATAGAGGAAGGAATTAAGATACCTATTTTAAAACTGATTAAATCTTTCACTGTAATATGACTAAATACAACTGTGAGAAAAGTCATACTTCTGGTCAATTATCTTGTGAGGTGGGCCAGTAACATGCCACAGAGTGCTCTGGTGACAGTCAGAAAATATGTGTACATAATTAAACATAATATAGAAAGGGCAGTAAATGATGGTGCACATTTTTTGTTTTGTTGTGCTGCCATGGGTTATAATTTTGATTTTCTCCTGCTCCTGGATGCTGAAGTAGCATGGAATTCACCTGATCTTCATCTTTCCTTCCTTGTGTTTTTTTAATTCTACAACAACATGGAGTTTGACACTCATATTGTTTTGCCTTGGGCTCTGTCTGTGAGAGAAATGGGGGCAACAGCTCTGCTATCAGCAGCAGTAAGCTAAGAACTGGATTTATTTGGGAGGATCTGATGATGCACAAAGTGGGATGTTTTCCTAGGCCATGTTCATGGCATGGACTAGTGGTAACAGGTAAGAATGACAACTGGATATCTGAGAACGTGTTACTGCGTAAGATCCAAATGTGGGGAAACAGGGGGGATGGTACTCGGTTTTAAATTATGTGAAGAAACAGTGAATTTTCAGCAGGTGTACAGACCATCATTTTGATTTGTGTTTCTGTCACTTAGAGAAACCCATTCTGTTCTGTTTCATGGAAAGTTATCTATGGATTAATTGATATGCCAAATGTTGTAATACCCAGTATGTTTCTTTCAATATAATAGTTTATGAACATTGGGTGGTATTGCTTCTTGAGATTTAGCCACTTTGCACCACTGAGCTGCAAAAAGACCTGAAATCACTGGGAACAACTAAATAACACAAACCAGCAGGCTGATGTATGCTAATCTGAAATGGCATAAACCAACACTACTGCTGAAAGACCTCCCATCACTTATCCCTACACAGGCTGTGCAATCCAGCCAGCAAAAACCCAAGCACTGAACTGATTTAATTTTAATCATCTCCCTCAGCCTGTTGGGCATGCGGTTGCACAATGCTTGTGTTGGCAGGTAGAAGGAGGTGCCACAGGGACACGGGAGAGTGAGGATCACTCCCAAATTCCTGCAGTGGCTCCTGAAACGATAGTGGGCACTGCATTCACACTGCTACTGCAGGGCTTGTGCCTGGAGAAGCAGCTGCAAGGGAGCACTTCTCCCACCCTGAAAATTGGCCAAGCTGCAGTTGGCTGCTCAGAAGAGTAGTGGACTCTACCAGCACTGAATCTTCAAGGCCAAGAAGGGCTGCTCTACTGAAATAGAAAATAACTCCTGAAATAACTCCGTTAGTCAAACACAAATTAGTGGGCTCCATGCAGCAGCAATTGAATACATTTTTTATTGCCTGCATTATGCCAGAGGTCAGACTCAATGAGATAATCCTCTTTTATGGCCTTAAGTTGTATAAAACCAGATAAAGTTAATCCAGAGGACACTCTTGTGCCTGTTGATGCCTAGCAAGATATCTACTCTATCTGACTTTTGGTATTTGGGGTCATTTTAATTCACAGGCTTTTATTTTTATTCCATTATTGGATTTTCTGTCCCTGCAGCTCTCAGCCTTTATGGCTCATAGGCAGAAGTAATGAGTGAGTAATGTGAGCAGCATCTTTCTTTGCTCTCTCTGCCAACCTGGACTGCAGCCACAGTCTCCTTAGTTTTAAGGGGTTTTAATTTTCTCCGTCCATGAGGAAAGTCAGAACATTTCCTGGGAGGAATACAAACTACAGCAAACAGGTCAGAGGCCATTACTCTAATATACAGCTTCTCTGGAAGAAGGATCCCACAAGGTATTGGGTACAGCTTTCTTGTTGTGAATTAATATAAAAGCAGGACTTTTCATCTCCATCATGGTCAAAATTTTGTTTAATGATAAAATGTATTTTTTTTAATGTGGACTGAATGTGATATTTTTTGTCTACTTGGACCTCATCACAGCAGCATATGAAGAATAATGCTTCTTGATAGGTATTAGTTATTTTTCCTTTCAGCTCTCAGCAAATATGAACAAGTGCTGCTTTTGCTGGTTTGTTGTTTTTGTGTTTTTTTTGGTTTTTTTTTTTTTTTACAGAAATGAAGGAATAAGTTTCTTGCCTCATAATACAATTTAAGTCAGTCAAAGAGTTGGGAACCAAACATACGTGAACTTGACTCCCTGTCTGGATCTCTAATCAAAGCACCAACTGTCAGTGAATTAAAGCCTTAGTACAACAAATGTATGTGAAAAACATGCAAGTCTTTGGGTAGATGAAGCAAAATCTTTCTGGAAGTTTCCACAATACATTTTTTTTAAAAATCTATGTTTAATTTTAGATCTTTCCACTAGAAATACATGACCCGTTTCCCAAGTAGAAAAAGAAATGTGGATAGTCAAAGAATACCAACTCATGGTATTCATGAGAGGGGAATCTTGGCTCTCAATTACACAGATCCTTTGTCACAGCTCAAGTGTGGTTCTTTTGGCCTGCGAATGAGATAGTTTTTTTACTAAGTCAGGAACTGGCAGAGTTTTTATCTTCATCATTTTAATGGAGCATGTCCATTATTCGATGAGTTTATTTCAGAAAGGGGGCCAAGTTTGCAAGGATTAAGTGCCAGCTAAAGAAACAAACCTATATTGCTTGGGGAAGGATGTGGGGGGAGGAAATTGATGCAGCTTTCTATGTGTGTGCTCATTTCCAAGTGCCTTCATGAGACATGACGTGACAAAGGCTGTCAAGTGTTTAGCACAATAAATGGAACCACATTTTAAACACAATAAAAACCTAATGAAATCAGCCTCTTTTAAAACCACCCACCTTTAGCACAGCACAGCAGAGACATTGTAATAGAAAAGCAAAAGGAAAGAATAAAAGATGTTTCTTTTTTATATATACGTATATATATATCTCTACAATCCCAAACATCTATACAGGCATGCAAACACAGGACATTAGTGGAAATTTAAAAAAACCTAAAAACAACCCAGCAGATTTACAGTTATTGCTTAAAAGTCAGTAGTAGTAGAAGAAGATGTGCTCAAGGGAAGAAATGTCCAGGGTGGAGCCAAAGATCGAGGGAAGCAACAGGCAATCACCTGATGGTGAGCTTTATCCCTAAAGAAATATGGAACAGCAGACTGGTCTTCATCTCCTTGGGAACCAAAACAAACATTAAATGGTTATGAGATTTTTGTCTGCAACAAGGAAGAAGATTCTCCTTCAGACCACTCATTGGGCTGCTCCAGCGTAGCTTAGCAAAGGAAATGCCGATGAACAGAGAAAAAAAGCTTTTTTTGTATCTGTGAGGACAATGCAGATGCTGTCTGCTTTGAGACTGCACAAATACTTTGTCTTCCAAAAGAGGCAAGTGTACAGATGGGATAAGAGGGGAGAGTTGTGGGAGAAGAAGCAGCAGGGGAAGGTAGTAGATTCATTTCTGTGGTTCTCACTGACAGGACAAGGGCAATGAGCCGAAACCATTACACAGGAAAAGCATCTTCGCTGTGAGAATCCCAAACATGGGAACAGGCTGCCCAGAGAAGTTGTGGAGTCTCCTTTTCTAGACATACTCAAGGCCTGTCTGGACATGATGCTGTGCAACCTGCTTGAGATGAGTGTCCTTTACACAGGGAAGGTGGGACTGTATAATCTCCAGAGGCCACTTCTAGCACCAACCATTCTGTGATCTGTGTCCTTGGAGAGAACTTTTCTGCACAGCAGTGCAGCCTATTCCTGTAGGTCCATAGCCCTGAAAAACAGCATTCCTTATGATCATAGTTTCTCCCCAAAATGGAAATTCCCAAAGCTGTGGTGGAATAGGCATATTAAAGGGCTTCAGTATGTGTTTATCTCCAGGTCGGATTACCTGATTACCAAGTTGAGATGCTAGAAATGCTGAAACTAAAGACCAGTATATTATAGAGAGATATTTTTATGTTACTGGTTCAGACAGAAAAGAAGACATTTCAATTCTCTGAAAGCAAGTGTTTTCAGTTCAAATGTCTATATGTGTGTATATTTAGAAAAAGGTGTGATTGATACACTTCTTTGGTCTTACCTTCAGCTAAAGGGGAAGGAAAGATTCTGCTGGAAGTAGTACATTTGTCTTTATCTTCTACCACTAAAAGGTTTTTCAGGAAACCTTATAAACAATTCTGCAGGTTAAAAGGGCTCCAGGGTACATCTAACATAACACTGATGGCCCAGACTGGAGAGCCATAAATGACTTCTCCTTTTCTTCTACATGTCAAAAAGGAAGTGCAGAAAAGTGTGATGAACCTATAAAAGCTCTGCAATGTGTGTGGCCTCTGGAAAGAAATATTTCCCCAGAATACATCATGGACTTGCACAGTAAAGAAATGGCTTCATACATTCCTAGTATAGAATGGAAAAGTTTTTAAAGCTGCTGCCATTGCTGCTGCCATCTCTGCACCTCACTTTAAAGGGGTATAAGAAGGCAAAATAGGCCCATGGGTGTAATCTGGTACTCTCCTGTGGTGGTGTGTTTTTCTTTATGCATATTTTGTAAACCCTTTTGAATGGTTTGTTCCTGTTCTCCCCCAGTCTGTTTGGTTTTACCTCAAGTTCTCACCTCCTCTCCCAGCTGTCATTCACCTCCTGACTCACCTGTTAGTTCATCTGCATAATGTCAATCTTCCCTAAATCTCCACCAATTGTTCCAGAGAAATCCCTGTCAGCCCTAACTCCACCCTGGAATTCCCCTTTTCCTCGAGGTCCCATTGGTGCATGTAATCTTTTCCACTCCCCTTTCCTTCTCTACAGGGTGTCCTACCTTGAGTCCCTCCTCTATCCCCTCCCATTTTACCTGCGGTTGGTTGAATGCTTGTATCCTCCTCCCGTCCCTCCCCCGTTTAACAGACTATGAAAGCCAGGCAGGTTGGTTTTTCTCAGTGGCAGCCCTTGGGGGAATCAATCCCTTGAGAAGCACCTGAGAGCCCCTCTCCCAGATCTTTGCCCTGCCATCTGCGAGCAGCCTGGCAGCGGCCAGACTCGCCCGCTCTGCTCCAGCGCCGCGGGGACGGCCGCTGATGGCACCTGCTGCGGACAGTGCCACGGAGCTGGAGGCTCTCTGGCTGCTGCGTCACTTTCCACAGCTTCTTTCTAACACTGGCTTTGGGGCTCAGGGAGCAGAGGAAAATCTTTTTTTGTTTGAGTTGCAGAATCACAGACTGGCCTGCGGTGGAAAGCAGGATCATCTCATTCAATGCCCAACCATGGGTGGGGACACCTTCCACTTGTCCAGGTTGCCCCAACCCCTATCTAACCTGTCCTTGAACACTTCCAGAAAGGGAACATCCTCAACTTCCCTGAGCAACCAGGGCCTCATCAACGCTCACAGCAAAGATTTTTTTCCTAGTATACCCATACCATTGGTGTGGTATCATTTGCAAAAGATATTAGTCAAATAAAATATAAGCCTATCTGACTACTAACCAAAAGATATGATAGTGATGCTACCTCCTTCTTTGAGATTTTTTTTTTTTTTTACTTTTATAGTATCCTATTTTTGTGTGGCCTGATGGAAATAGTGAATAGCTAGGTCTCCCCAGAAACTTTCAATACATCAAAAGTTTCCAGACTGACAGGATCCTTCAGTCATATTCCTTTTGGTTTAGTGAAAATTACATTTTCTGGTTTTGAGGTAACTTTAGCTCTATACTTTTCACAAGAACCAGTTTCTTGGAAAGGACTGGATTGAATGTAAATCAGTGTCCTGAAGCAGCCTGCAAATTTTCCAGACATCTAGTCTGACACTTTAGGTTCCCAGGTGTCATCTCATGGGAAAAAAATAGCAATAAAGATGCCTGCAGTTTGTAAACAATAGCAAGAAGAACATCCTGACAGGAGACTGTAATGTGATCTTTTCCTCTGAGTTATTTACTTGCTGAAGAGTGAGGTTTTTTTCCTCCAGTCTGTTCCATGACAGGAGGATCCTGCTCTGTGCACCACAAAAATATTCAACTCTTACCTGAGTGAAGCAAGCAAAGAGAAGCCCTTGGGACTCCTGCCTTGGCAACCTCCCCTGGAAGTGGGACCTGCAGAGACACAGTCCCATGTAGCAGAATTTGGAGCAGGAAATTACCCCTGCCATTTCAATGTTGTGGCAGCACTGTCCAGGTCTCTAAGTCCCAAAGATGACAGGACCCTTTTCAAACTGTGGTTACTGTAGGAAATCCATCGATGATCTAGTCATAGCCAGGAAGAAAACCAGTCAGGACCGTGATGGGTTCATTCAACATATGGAAGGAAACCCAGTAGAGGCCTTCTCAGTGCTGAGACAGTTGTGTGTGTGGCCTTGCTGTTTGTCAGGGGGAATCCCAGAACTGGCTGTGCCACATAATTCTGCCTTCAGAAGGTATAGAAGGACAACATCCAGCTTGTGCCTTCAGGTGGAAGAAGTATGGATGCAAAGACACAGCCTGATATATCACAAACCATGCTCATTACGGGTGTGTTGGACTAGATGGTCCTAAAGGGTACCTTTCAACCCAAACCACATTGGGATTCTATGACTCCACGCTTCTGTGATTCTCTGATTCAATTAAATGTGCCTCTTTTCAAAGTCTAACGAGTTTTTCTGAGTTACTTCACAAGCTATGCCTTCAGCTTGCAGCCACTATCTTTAACTAGCTTTAACAGACCAGGGATTTTGCTTACAAATATTTCAACATAAGGCTTTTCAGTTGTTATGAAATGAGTCAAATGTGACTAGATAGAGCCAGCTGTCATGCAAGCTTCTCCCCATGCTTTTGCCAGGCTGTCGCTGTGTGCGGTACCTATATACCACCATACAGCATCTTGGCTGTTACAGCTTTCTATAGCAAGGCTGAAGATACGAGCTGGCCCTGAATGTTTTCAGTCTTAAAGAGCTGTATTGTAGAGCTCCAAATACAGCAGATGCAAGCAATCGTCACAATAAAGAAGATATGTTGCACTGGTAAGTCAATGGCGTTACTGACAGCTCTGGGAAAAATTAGACCTTCCCCTTCTCTGTGTTATATTTCTGTCCAAATCCTTAGGAAACCCTCATCATACAGACTCACAGATAATATTTTAGAGCAACCAATTCAGCACCATAAGTCTGGTAATGTTATAACTTTCCTGGTCCCAAATTCACAAATGGTGTGGTTTCAACACTGCAAGTCTGGTCACATTTGGAATGACAGATTCACACATAGTGAGATTTATTGATTGCTGCAACAGAGTGAGGTTCAGAAACTGCCACTGATACATACACTGATATCAGAATACACAAACAATAGTATTACCAGGGAATAAAACTTACCTTGTTCATCTCTTTGTGGGAGAGGAGATGGGGACAGCCATCCCAGGATACACAAGTGGTTCCCTTCCCTCTTTTATGCTCCCTTCCCTCTTCAGCTTTTATTTACATTGTTGAGTGTGGGGAAAGATAAAGATTCAGCTGATGTCATTTCATGTTTAGGTGGAATTTGAATGTCTTGAGTCATACACATAAAGCATGCACGGATTTTACTCCATTAGTATGGGCAAGGATGTAAAAGGTAATATGTATTTTTGAGTTAATGAAAAACATGGTTGTTGGTTAGTCCTTTCCTTTGGCTTAGTTCCCATAAGTTCCGTTGTTTAAACAGAGCATGACTGCAACACCTCCATGGCTCTCCATCCTTTGTCTCATTCCTTTCTCAGGGAAGTACAACAAACTTTCTGTGTTCCTCTTCCAAAAGTTGCAGACAGTTTGTTTCTAGTGAACTATTGCCAACCTAGACTTCTTCTTGAGCTTTGTCTTACAGCATTCTTTCCACAGAGTGTGAGTTTGGTTAATGGAAACAAACATGCACATTTTCTGAGGTTAATATTTTTACAGACCTGTCATTTGGGGAACCTTACAGACATACGTGTGATCCGCGAAGAACAATCTCCTCTGCCCTAAACCCAGACTTTCTTTCATACATTTTATTTTAAACACTTTGTTCTTTGTTCTTTCTTCTCTGTTATTTTCTGAGTTTGTAAATTCAGGTTTCATCTGTGCTAAAACCCACCGTTAAAGATGCTTCACTTTTGAAAAAGAGATTGGTAGAAACAAAAATTTTGGTTTTAGGCTGTTTTGCCAGTGGTCTCACCAAATGGTGAAAGAGTGTAAAGACTGGTGCACCAAGTCTGTAACCCAGTCATAGAAGGTCACCAAATTTGTCAGGCATAATTTTGCCTTTATTGACTATTATCAATCACCTCTTTGTTTTTCAGGTGTATAATTTCCAAGAGAATCTGCTCTAAGATCTGGCTGGCACAAATGTGAGGTTGACTGGTATGTAGTTCCTAGGGTCTTCTGCTTTCTCCTTGTTAAAAATTGGATTATATTTCCCTTTTCCCAGTCATCGGGGAATTCACCTGACTGTCACAATTTTTCAAAAATTAATTGAATAGTGGCTTAGCAACTTCATCTGCCTGCTCTCTCAGGACACACAGAAGAATCTCCTCTGGTCCCATGGACTTGTGCACCTTCAGGATCCTTAGATGGTCTCAAATGTGATCCTCTCCAACAGTGTGTTTAGGGTCTTCATTCTCCCAGTCCCTGGTTTGCCTTGGTGGGCCTGGGTGGGGTGGCTGGAGCACTTGCCATTGAAGACTGAGGCATGGAGGTCATTGCAACCCTTAGCCTTCTCTTTGTCCAAGGTAGCCAGGTCTCCTGTTTCCTTACTGAGAGACCCCACACTGTCTGTAATTTTTCTCTTGCTTGCAGTATATTCCTAGAAGCCCATCCTGTTTTCCTTAACATCCCTGGCCAGACTCAGTCCTAAGTGGGCCGTCCTAACTTCCTTGTCCCTAACTTCCCACACAATTTCACTTTCTGGACACTTTTCCTTGTTTCCACTTCCTGGAGGCTTCTTTTTTCTCTCTGAGTTTGCAGAGCAGCTCCATATCCTTGGAGGTCTCCAAGCACGTTTTTGCAATTTTCCTCATTTTTAGGATAAATTGCTACGAAGCTTGGAGGAGGGTGTCCTTTAAATTCAACCACATTCATGGGCCTCTCTGCCTCCAGAGTCCTGCCCTATGGGATGCTAACCAGCAGATCCTTGAAGAGGCTCTCCTGAAGTCCAGGGCAGAGAGCTCACTGCGAGCTCCCCTTTCTGCCCTGAGGATAATTTAGGTAAATTCAGGATTTCAAGTTCCAGAGGTGCAGTGGAGCAGTTTTCATCAGTATAGAACAAACCCCCTTGCTTCCCTCACTTCCCAATGAACCTCTGAAGGCTGCTGAAACTTTTATAGGAGATTCCTGCTAGATCCTGAAAACCAGAACTACACTTCATACATTCCACTCTGTGTGGAGTGGGCCAAATCCCCTGCTGGGGTGAACCAGAGGCAACACTTTACATTACACTACATTTACATTAACCTCTAGGAGCTTTCTCCAGCAGGAGACGTGGCCTTTAGTCTTGGCACCTTTTATAGTACCCATATTCAAGAAAATAAAACAACAGCAACAGGGAAGTAGACTTGCAGATTTCAAATCTTTTCTTACCCCAAACAGAGCACAAAGGGAAAGATAAATGGTAATTTGTTGCAAGCAGGGAACAGTTGATAAATCTGTAGGGTTCATGATCTAGTGTAAGAGATTTTCTTTTGCTTTGCCTGGGGAAAATAAGAGAGATCCAGCAAATAGCTCAGCTGTTCTCCTCTACACCAAGCTGCCCTCACCTGATTGCATCATGAAAAGATTGGTTTACAGGGGGAAAATTGCTCATTCCCAAGTTCAGTTTCCTCACAGGAGAGTAGGTTGAAGATGCTGCTCTTGTTTCCTTTTCTTCCCCTCTGAAGTGCCTCCTTCTGGTGTGTCAGCTTGGTGCTGCTATTTTTCAGGTATGTGGGATTTCTTCTCCCTGCTCTGTGCTCCCTGTTGTCTGTCTCTAATGAGATATTTGGACTTGGTTTCAGTTGACTCTGGTGACCCCCAGGCTCAAAGGTCTGAAGAAAAAAATCTTCAGGACAGATGAATATTTTATAATATTTTAATTTTTCTTTCCCCCACCCTCCTTGTTTTGTTCAGGCCTTTTTGTATGTTTTTTTGTTTGTGGGGGATTTTGGGAGGGTTTGTCTTTGTTGTTGTTTTGAGGGAAAAAAAAGATTAGGAAAAAGGACAAAAAGAAAATAAGTTTTCATATGAAATTGAAAACTTGGCTTAACTGAAGTCTTCCAGAATTTAGGGGATTGCTTATTTTAGAAATCAGAATTGGAGTTTTCCCTTAATCATTGGAACACAATAATGGAATTTCTTTCCAGTACACATTTTATACTGCTTTTCTTTCCCATTCTTCCCTTTTTAAGCCAGAAGAGGTTTCTTTTTGGAGACGGATCTGGGGAAGTTAATGGCACCCGTCCTCTTCAAGGAGTGGTGGGATGTTCCCCCCTCCCCATTCCCCTGTTCCTTTGGTTCCAGACCTGTTAGAGCGTTTCTGTAAGTCAATACTGACTAATGTCAGTCTGGTTTGTCCTTGAGCATAATATATTGGAGAGTGAATAGAGTCCTCATCCTAGTCCCCAGCTGACAATGAGGCCATCCTGGAAGAGGAGGTGATAATTAGCTGCTCTGCTGGCATCCTTAGAAGAAGAAGAAGTAGGGATTGATTGGGCTCTGCAGCCCAAATTGCCTACTTGCCTCTAAAAGAAAGATCTGGGCATTGTTTCAGAATAATGTAAGAGGCTGGTGCTGCTCCCATTCAGGCAGTGAAGTGAGATAGATCTTGTGTGGTGCAAGCAAGCAATGGTCCATTGAAGAGAAATTCAATAGGTGATCTTGCGTGGTACAAAGGTTTGTTTCAGCTCATGAATTATGCACGAGGCGCACTCATTTTGATCACCATTTCATGCTCCCTCTCGGCATGGCTCAGCCAGCCATGTCAGGGGGCAAGGACGCGCCAGTGTGACAGTGCGCGGCTTGGTGTGACCCCAGCAAGCCCCACCCTGGCCCAAGGGTACTGCCCCTGCCAGCCTCCTGCCTTGCCAGCAACTCCCTCCCCATCACCACCTGCATGGGGTGCAAATATACCAGTTAGGCACTTTCCACAAAAAAAAAAAAATCACCACAAATTTTAAATATATAATGAACTGGTGTAGTGATCAAAGTTGGCGTGTTTTTGTTGTTTTTTTGTTTTTGTTTTTGGGGTTTTTTTTTGCCTTACTAAAATTCTGCTTTTCTTCTTGCACCTAATCAAACTCTTAACTTTTACCCCCAAAATATTTGTAGGTAGTGTTTGTTTCCTGCCAGCTAGCAATCTTGGCTACAATGACAATATTGCAGGAAAATAGTACAAACCAAAATGGAACATCCAAAAGCTTGGCTTGCTTTAGCCTGTTTTCTGCACAGCAGGCCCTGCCTTTAATATCACATCTTAACAGAGAACAGTTTCTCTGGAAAAAGCAATAATCATGCAATTTCCTCACTGTGCCTCTGTATAGTTGCAGGCTCTCAATGGGAAAGGAGGCAAAGAATTTGGATTTCTATTTTAATTGGATGTAGCACTGAAAGAAAGAGAAACTGGTGAAACCTTCAGATGTGTTCATCTTATATTTGGTTGTAGACCAACTTCCTTATGCTCAGAGACACCTCATGTTAATGATTAAACTTCTCAAAGATACAGTATGGGAAAGAGAAAACCAGATTTTTCCCTTAAGAATCCTTTGTGAAACCTAGAGGTGAAACTAGTAAGACAGGAATGCCAACAAGGCAACTTACATGTCATGCAGGTAACAGAAAACATCTTGTCTTGTGCCAAATGGTCTCTCTGATAAGGTAGCTGAGGTGATTGCCTGTATTGGTGCTCCAGGCTGATGCTGATTTGGGCAGTGTAGGCTAAACTTTCCAGTCTCTTCCTAAAAATTCAACCCCTTGATCTCTGGTACTGGACTGTGTCCTTCAGTGATCACCCAGGAGATCTTTCTCCACCCCAATCTTCTCTGCACTATAAATGCCACTTCCATTCTGACAGCTCACCACCATGCCAGTGATTATACACTTTCACGACTATTTGAGCACAGTGAAGAAACAGGAGTATTACAGAAAATCACCCTTGGGAACACAAAGCTGATCAGCACTGTTGGATGTTGCCTGCACCGTTTGTGCCATAAGTGGCAACTCATTGCCTGTGGTATGAGGACCATCTGGCTGTAGCTCCTGAGACCACAGAGGGCTGTAGACCCTCACAGGGACATCTGGAGATAGAAGGGGGACACCCATGGAGGCAGGAATATTGGGGAAAGAGTGAGACCAATAGAGGTGGCTAAAGTAAGTACTGTAAAAAATCCCAGATCCTTATTGCATGCTAAAAATACTGACCCCTGCCTTATCATTCATTTTCTCATTTTAAAGTGTAAACTTAGTGCTGTGTAAAGTGCCTGAGTAGTAGCTCTGGGGTGCTGAGGGCTATGTCCCTAAGACAGAGGGGAGAAATTGAACAAACTTTCCTTCCCACAAACCTGCAAATGTTTATAGCTTGCCCAGGAGCGACAGGGATGAGAACCCCTTCCAAGTAAGGCAGCCAGGGGAATCCCACAGCTATTCTGGATCACACAATCACAGACCAGTTTGGATTGGAAGGGATCCTAAAGCTCATCTTGTTCCATCTCCTGCCGTGGGCAGGGACACCTCCCTCTATCCAAGGATGCTCCAAGCCTCATCCAGCTTGGCCTCAGACTTCCAGGGACCCAGGGGCAGCCACAACTTCTCTGGGCAACCTCTGCCAGAGCTTCCCAGAAGAATTCATTCTCAGTATCCCATCTAACACTGCTCTGTGTCAGTGCGAAACCATTCCCCCTTTTCCCGTCACTCCAGGCCTCCAAAGTCCCTCTCCTGTAATCCCTTTACATGTAGAAAGGTAGCAATAAAATTAGCCTGAAGCCTTCTCTTTTTCAGACTGAATGATCTGAATTCCTTCAGCCTTTCCTCATAGGAGAATTGCTCTATTCCTCTAATCACCTTTGTGGATACACAGAGCCCTCAGTGTAGGTGAGCAGCTGAGCAAAAGTTAAAGCACAAAATAGTTTAAGTGCAAGGTTAGCTGTTTTTCCAAGTCAGGAATAACAAGCTGGCTACATTTCACACCCCTGGTTCTGATGGGTGGCTGAACAGTGTTGGCTGGAGCAGATCCTTCAGGGAGCTGTACAAGGATCCTTCCAGACCCTCATGATTTCACTGTACCCTGAGGGCTCATTTCAAACTGGCGTCACTTCCACTGGTGTGAAAACTGGTTACATTTGGGGGTAAAACATGAAGCTGGTGCACTTCTTTTCCCAGCATGGCTTATCACTGGTTTATTAGGTCCAGCAGCAGCAAGAGCTGGGCTGGATGGCAGCTCATGTTGTCCTGGAGATGGAGCATTATCATTCTGCTCCCAGCTTTGCTCCACCCTGCGCTGTCAGCCTCAGCCTCTGCCAGCCCCCCACACCTCTCTGCGTGTCTCAGGCTGTCTCTTTGAATCTCTCCTCGAGGCTGCCGGGTTTTCCTGCCGGCAGTGGCTGTGAAATGCTGACTGCTCAGGCCTGAGTGAGAGCCCCATGCTGGGACTGAAGGGCCACAAGCCTTTCTGCAGCCGTGGCCTTGGCTCCGGTGCTGGGGAGCGGCGGCACGCACCAGGGCTGGCACATGGTTCACGTGTTCAAATTCCCATGTTTTGTTTTTCCCTAGTTGTTTTATTAATGTCTGTTTCTAAGTAGACTCCCTGAGCTGTGTTCACAATGCACTTGCTAGTTTAAACCCCAGCGTGTTCACACCTCCAGCTGCTAACACAAGTTCTCCATTTTCGTGCCTTAGCTGTCCCTGGTCTGATTTTTGCTGACTGGAAGCTCGTATTTATCTTGAATTTCCACGAGAACCACTGAGGAGTTGTATGAACCCCAGAAAGTAGCAGTTGCAGTGGATCACGGTGTCACAGTGTTGCTTTAATAATAACAAAATTAGGATAAAGTTTTGTTTCTTATCCAATATAATTTTTTGTAAAATGAAGTTATTTCCCACAGCTTGAATATATCCTGTGTTTCTCTGCTACCTTTTGTTTAATTTTTCTGCTTGAGATCAATTTTTCCTTTAGATCTTGTGCTAAATTAAGCAGCTGTTTTGCTTTCTAATTTGGATACTGAGTGGAGGTTTTCAGAGCAGTGGGCAGCCTTGGCTTAAGACAACACTGCGCCCTTTGGACATGAGACACTGGATTTTAACATTTCCATGTAACTAAAACCTCCCTTTAATAAATTACAGAGAAGACTGAAAAATCAGTCATAATATGTTAAATCCACATCTTATAGAGAGGAATCACAGGATCATAGAATAATTTAGATTGGCAGTGACCTTAAAAATCATCCCATTCCAACACCCTGCCATGGGCAGTGAGACCTTTCACAGGCAGGGGCATCTTCCACTAGATCAGGTTGCCTAGAGAATGTCTCTTACAATTGGAAGTTATCATACATGGCGCAAATAACATACAGGCCTGAAAATACTGGTGAACTCAGTTATGATTTTATGATACCTGACCCCTGTGAACTTTATAGCTTACATTCCTGGGAATCTGGTATCTGAGGATACTCATGTCTAGTACACAGAGCTGTGGCTCCTTGAATTCTGATGAGTAGTCTGCTCGTCTCCAGCCTACAAGTTTGTTTTAAGTAAAAGTAGAACTCTGATTATATATATATATATATTTTATTTTTTTTTTTGATACTGGAATGTTTTGTATCAGTTGGCATGGAGACATTCCAGTGACTGAAAAAGGCAGATGTGTCTATCAGGTTCATGATGCAGAGGGGGAGTGCCTGTATAGAAATGTAGATACTTGTTCGTTACACTTCAGGATCCATATTCTGAATAATAAATTCTTTGGAACAAAATGGGAAAAGTTCACCAGACAATACTGACTTACCTCTTCCTGTTCTAAAATCATAAATTTCAAGTCCAAGCAGAATGATGGAGTTCATCTAAGTTGCTTACCACAGAATGTGGAATTACTCAATATTTCCTACACCAAGCTCTGCTCTCAAAACCTTGACAAAACACCCAAAAGCATAGGAAAGTTCTCCTCTGTCCTGGGCTAGGTATTCCAGTGGTTAATTACCTCTACATGCTGTGGGCAGAAACTGACCTTTTTAAATAGTGAAAATGCTGTAAGAGTCCATTTTTAACTGCACTTTCCCATTCATTTGTTATGGAGTCTTCTGAAGAAGAATTTCATGTTAATTTAGCCTTGTGTAAATTTAATGCTTGGGAAAAATAGGAAGTTAATGGCACTGATTTCTTCCAGGTGTACGACAAAAATGGATTTGCAACATTAACTATGCTGCTAGTGTGCAGTGTTTTAGAAATATGCTTCATTTACCATTAAAATGAATATTTTAGTGGCAGAGGTGAGAACAAAAGTATATCTGAGCAGGGCAGCACATAAAATAGAAGCTTTACATCGTCATCTACTGTCAATGATTGCTGTTCCACACTGGGCACCCAAGGTGAGAGTCAGACACAATCATCATTAGGAAGAGAAGGGCTAAGAGCAGTTTTTAAAAATACCTAGAATGAAATTGTTATACAAATAATCAAAGATATTAAAAAAACCCAAAACCACAACAAACCACAGAAAAGCACATAACAAAATGAAAACCATAATCAAGAAAAGTATCTTAAGTAACCAACAGTCCCCTTGCAAGCAGGAGAGTGAAGAATTCATAAATTATTAAAGTACCTTGCTCTACTCTTTCTAAAGTAAAATGTTTAGCTTTTCTGTCATCAGGTAGCTGTTTTTATTGTGTGTAGAAATGAATCTACACCACATCTCTGCCTTGACTACTACTCTTGAATGAGGTCTGATAGCCATGCTAATTGCATCTCAAAAACAAAGGATGTGACATTCAGACATTGCCACTCCTGTTTCTCCAGTCCAAATGAGCAAGTACCTAATCAGAATTGGTTAGACTGTAAATTACTTTTAAAATCAGAGCCCTTTGCGTGTTCTTTATTACTTATCCTCTACTGAAATTTCAAGTTGAAAAATCAGTTTATTTTGGAAACTACACAGGTGCCATATTAAGAAATGCACAGTCTGAGAAAAGCAGTTTACAAATCCATATGGTCTATTTGGACATTGAGTGAACCACTAATTATCCTGCAACATGTCTTACCAGCAGATGCCTAAGGAAAAAATGTAGGAAAAAACCTCCTTCAGCTTCCCAAGGAACTTTTTTGAGCCAGACATAGAATTGACTTTAGTTTGTTCAATAGCTATCAATGGACTTGTGAAAACACATAAATAGTTATGATGATTTATCTGAAAATAGCTTTTTTTTATACAGCTATTAATTAATATCTTTGGGTACTGATAGGAAAGCAGAAATCATTGAAACTGTTTAAACATAACATCAAATCCTATGAAGAATAATTATTTTTGACTATTCAATAGGAGACACCAAATAATAAGATGAGACCAGCAAAGCAGCCTAGTTGAGGAAAGCACACAAGACACACTGATGAATAGGACAAGAGATACCTCTTGGAGAAGGAAGCAGATATACAAAATCTCCTGGAGAATGTGTACAACAGAGCTGGTGGTGGCCAAGAACATAAAAGATTTCTTTGAAGACAAGGGTTTCTCGGAACTCATTTGGATAATGTGCTAAACCATAAAATTACCTCCAGCTTTGATACATATTTCACTATGAGAGCAGGAAAATGTTCCAGTAAAAATCATTCGAGACACCTTTGAAACAGCCATGTCAGTCTATAATTATGTCAAAGCTGTTAATCCTTGAGTGAAATGCATTGAAGCTTTTCATCTTCCAAAGGCTGATGCTGTCGGTGAGACCTCAGCTGTGTCTATCCTAAACCACCATGGCACACTGGGATGTTACTGTGTGAGGTGTGATCATACCTTTGGCACTAACAGGACATCTTTGAAAAGGCAACTAAGGATTCAAAGTCCAAATTAAACTTCTGTGACGTGAGTAACTAAAAACTTACCAGCGTTTTATTGCCAGTGAAGTTCTGCAGGGATATGTTCAGTATTGTAATGGCTTAAGTAATTAATTGAAGTATAAAAGAGTAGGTCTGCCTGTTAAGATTGAAAACGATGTGAAGAGGAACAGAAATCAAGGTTGCAAGCCCCCTTGATGTTTAGAATTCAAGCTGATCTCATGAAAATTGGTGAAACTGAGGAGAAAGGACACATTTCAGGTGAAAGAGTANAAAAAAAAAAAAAAAGTAATCCATAAAATTTTACAGAGAAGAATGACTGGTCCAAACCTGCAGAAAATATCTCCAAACCTGCAGAAAATATCTGTCCCAGCAAATAGCAATCTGAACAAACTGAACACCATTATTGGTGATGAAAAAAAAAAAAGTTACCTTACTGGCATGCATAAATAGAAAAAATGAGGCTGTATCATGAGAATTGTTGAAACTTTGAAACGTCAATAAATGGACAACTTTGCTCAGTTTTTATCCTTATAAATGGAGGAAGTTCGGAACCAAGTGGAGGCTGGAAGAAATTCAGGATAGGGTAACAAAAATGGTCTGGGGTTTAGAGACTGGAACATCTGGGAAAAATTGAAACAACTGAAGTTATTTAATTTATAAAGAGACCAGGAGTAGACATCATAACAATTTTCAAGCACAAAAAATACATTGTGTTAGGAGGAAGAAGTAAAGCAAAAGCTGTTGTCCTTTTTTCCTAGGTGTAGGATGGGTAATAATGGGCTGAAATTGCAGCAGGATTTTACATAGTCTAATAGCAGTAGGGGATTTATTATTGTATTATATTACCTAGGGATGTTGTGAGAGTCTTCAATAAGATGTTAGGAAAACATCTGCATGGATGACATAATAGATTAATTTCTGCTTAAAGCATGGGAATGGCCTATACAGTCTTACTGTGATGCTCCTTTTTTAAACTCTCAACCCTATAATTATAATGGAAATGGAAAATCAGGCATTCTACAAGGGAGAGGAAGTTGACAATGTCAGTGAGTCATTACATCAAAGATGGATATCCTATATCTTAGAAGCTGAATATGATCCAGGACTTTATGTATATTGCTTGTCACCCTACTATATTTTGGGAATGTGATGTGATTATGGAAGAAAAATAATGCATACATTAATGGGAGAGTCAAGAACTGTGTCAGAAAATATTTAGGTCCCAAAAAGAAAAGGGGTTCCTATAAAAATACATATTCAAGCTCTCTAGAATGTTACTGTTCAAACTTTCTGAATGTTACTGAAATATAATGGCTCAGTGAAACAACCCATTGCCAAATTCTTAATTGAACAAATAGCTGAAAAAGTGGCAGTACTGGCAATTAATCATAAAGGGTTTTTCTTTTTGCATTTCTAGTTTTTTCAAGGGAAACAAGAGTTCCATAAGGTCAAATCTACAACAAAACTACTTTTGTTGGGGAAATGTAGCAAGACCATTTGTCAACATTGAGAATGCTCATTTTGGCTGAAACTAAATTACCTAGGGATCCAAAGAATGATGAATTTACAGATGGTTGATGTCAAGGCAAGTTGCCAGATTCTTTTCCCTGGCCTTTTCCACAGGAACAAAGCAATGTGGAATTGATACCTCGAGCACCTTTTCTCTTCTTTTCTCAATACATCTAACAAATAACATGCAAATAAAATAACATATGGTCAATATAACTAAATAATCATGGTATGTGATATATAACTCAGTATGTACACATTTCCTGCTATAAATGTTTTAATAGGCATTTTTAGAGATGGTATGTTTTGTCTATGTATGATTAATTATAAAATAATTATCCTCATCTCTGAAAATGGGAAACAATAATTAGGCCATAAAATCCAAGCAAACACAGAAGCCGTTGCCATTTCTTTAAATTACAACTAAAAATACTTACTGCAGTGGGATCCTGAACCAGCCACTGCAGGTGGTCAAGGTAAGCCAGCAATTATAACAGCAAATATAACTGAGTAAGACGTATACCAACATCCTACACTTCATGTTTCTATTTTTAGTGGATGTTTCATTGACATAACAAAATAACTGCAATTATATTATAAAAATTTATNAACAATTTCAGTGAGTTATATTGTTTGGACAACAGAATTTATTGACCCATCTTTTCAGACACTGGTTACACTTTCAAAAAAAAAAAGAAAAAAGAAAAAAGAAAAAAAAAAAAGAAAAAAGAAAAAAGAAAAAAGTTCCTTATGTCCCCTGCATGATGGTGTAGAAAACAGTCAGTGAATGAACACTGAATCTGCCTGCTGAGGGACTACCCAAGGACTATTTTTTTTCTGACTACACGTTTACCTTGTATTTCTCCATGTCTTTACATATCAACATTGAATTATAAAATGGTTTGGGTTGGAAGGGATCTTAAATACCATCTTGTTCCACCTCCTGTCATGGGCAGGGACACCTTTCACTATCCCAGGTTGCTCCAAGCCCTTTCCAGCCTGGCCTTGCCCAGGGATAGGGCAGCCACAGCTGCTCTGGGCAGGTGCCAGGACCTCAGCACCTTTTGAATAGTGAGCTTCTTCCTGACATGCTCAGTAAGAAAATATCCCCCAGCCTGGAAATATTTCTGACTTTGTCTGTCTTCTTCTATCTTACTGACATTGATGAAAATCTTGAAATTGGAAGAGAAATACAATGGTTACAAGTGTAACACTCTCACCTGAGAGCATTGACACAACTAATTAGTTCTCACTGAGAAGCTTATGGTCTTTTCCATTCAGAAGACATTCCTGAAACCCTTGAGCTGGGCCATAGAATTACCTGGTTTGCCTTGAATCTGAACTGCTTCTTTTCTCGCGTAGGTCACAAAAGTCTGTGAAATCATCCTCATGTGAAACCATCCACACTGACAGGGCTCGCTACATAACAAGAACACCTGAAAATTTCTAGAATGTGAATTATAGTATACAGACACTCAAAATGTCCTGTTATAAGTCAGTCCATTCCAGCCACTGGTATTTCTGGATAATGCCTTCAAGTGCAATATTCTTGAAAGATTTTGGGGAGCTAAACCGTTTGTTTTTTTTTTTTACAATGTCTGTTTTCTGTCTGTGTCTTTTTCAGAAGAGGCAACAGCTTTTACTGTTGAGGGTAAGAAGGCTTGTGTTCCAAAGATAATTTTAATATTTAAATCCAGTTTCCACTGTGAGGAAAATTACTGCCTCCAGGTACAGAATCTGATGAGACACCCTTTCATGAAACCAAGTGCATGATTCCTACAAAGTTTCATCCTCTCTCCTTTCTTATACTAGCTTAAGGAAAAGACCCACAAAACAAATACAATAATAACAAAAAAACCCCAAACCAAAATAAAGAAAATCTCCTCACACCCAGAAAGGAACCTCACAAGGTGCGAGTGAAAATATTTATGGACAGTCAACATCTCTAATGACAGGCACATTTCCTACACTGTGTTTATGAACTATTTTGAATTTGGCCAAGCCAATCACCTAAAAAAAACCCTTTCATAACCAAAAATCAAATAAAACCTCCACAAAAAAATGCTAATTTCCTGGTGTTCCCTCTTCTCAGAGTTGTGTCAGGAACATCGGGAGTTGTCTTTATTAGGTTTGTTTAAAATCTTAAGATATCCAGGGGATCCCTCTGTTAACTCATTTTCCATCCTCCTCAGTGCAACCAACAAATTACTTTCAGGCAGAAGGTGGATAGAGGATGAGGTGTGTGTTGTGAAAGTGATCATTTTTTACCATGTCCTTACTTTGAACAAAAGGGATTGGAGCTGATTTTCATAAAAAGTATCAAGTCCAACACAGGGGTCAGTTTTACTCACTACAGCAATTATCCAAGACCTTCAGAATTAGCTCTGCTCTCATTTTTTCATATATGGGCCTCATCTTACAGCTGGTCTCTTTCCAGTTTCTCCTATTGATCTTGCTAGCACTTGAAGCTTATTACAGCTGGTAGCAAAATATGTGTTCTTATTCCCTAGAACATCACAGCCTATTTCTGTGGGCAAGCCTTTGTTATCCTTCTTTTGCTCCAGACATGCAATACTCTGAAAATACCACTTCCGCCTTCAAAGCCAAACTCAGGTGTCTTTATTGAACCCACTTGACCAAACTCCTTTTCACTTCTAATTTTAATTGAAAAAGCGATGCCTCAGTGTTCTGAAACCACAATGCAGTTTTTCTCCTAACCTTATAACTTGAACATTTCTTGCTGTTCCCCTGCTCTGAAAGCCCAGTGTCAAGATGACCCAGTAAAGGCCCTGTGAAAAATGTGGTTTCAGATGATATTCCACAGTGAATGGGTGGATATGAACTTTTGAGTGGGAGGCGTGTAGCCTACATAGGCACAGAACAGCACAGAAAACCAAGCTCTGCTGCTTAGTTCTCCCTTCTCCAGTTTTAATGCCTTGCCCTCAAACCTCAGCCCTCTTATCTGCTTTTACAGCTTCTCACATTGCCCCTGTCAGTTCCACTGAATAAATGATGTCATCCTTGTCTGCTTGAATGTTTACTTCTTTCTGCACTGCCTTTGGCGCACAATACTCTTCCCAAAACTAATCCATCCTGAAAGCCATTTTTCTTTTCCTTCCCATCTACCCTCGAGGCCTGCAGTAAAATGGCAACTGCAAGTGGCTAAGCAGATGCTAAGAATGTAAAAGCTTTTTTAAAGTGTCTGCCTCCTGAAGCCAGCTCTGTAACCTCAAAGGGAGCACCTCAACTCGCAGTGCAGGCAGGGGAAGACCTGGGAAACTCGAGGCTGTCTGACTGCAAAGGGCAAAGAGGAAAGATGGTTAGTGTTAGCTGCTGAACTGGCAGCTTTCAAACCTGCTCAGGGCTGGTGAGCACGGCTGAGAAAACCCCACAGACTTTGTGCCTTGGTTACCTCAGCTGGAGCTTCAGGGGCACACCGCCCATCCTGCCCTGGTCAAAGCCTCCTGCCCCGGTGGAGAGAGGCCAAGGAGACAGTTCTCCTGCACCATGGAAGGGGGTGGTGGCAGCAGCTGTGGCTGAGGCTGTGTCTCTGTGCCCCAGCTCGCTGGCTGGGCCCTTCTGCCAGCAGAGAGGAGTGACAGACCCAAGCAAGGGTTGCTTGACTTGCCGGGCAACATCCAAACCTTTGCCATGCTTTGGAAGCAAAAAGCAGGAAAAAATTCCTCTGGCAGGCGTCTGCTCCAACAAATGTGGAATAAAACCATCACCCTCAAACAAACCCACTAGGAGAAACCAGGGAGGGAAAGACTTTACTTGTGAGTGTGAATGGAACCTGACCAGGCGGGGGGATGTGCTGAAATCCAGTGTTGCAAACCTGGGAGCTGCTAAAACAGAAGAAACCCATTAGATATTTGGGGTGAGGTGTTGGCTTGGAAGGATGTACCTTGCCAGGGACTGAGGTCACAGGACTGCTCTAGTTTTCTTCAGGTTTATATAATTTGTCTTTTGAAAGAACGGAGAAGGTAAACAAGGTTTCTAGATCCAATTTCCTCAGTTTTTTCTGCTCTAACATGCAATTGCTTACTATTTGTGAATTTCCTACTGCTTTTTGGATGATTGTGTATTTATACATTAACCAGTATAATGAGAGTATCAGTAAGTGTTTTGGGAAGGATTAATACAAATTATATGAATAATAACATGAGAAATGGAAAAACTATGAATCTGAAGCAAAAAATCCTCTTTCTGTCCTGAATGCTTGTTCCTTCTCTACGAGCTCTGATGTACTGTGTGATTCTGTGCAAAGTTCTCAGTGTGGTCTTCATTTGACACAACCTAATCTGAAAAAAAAATTAAAAAGCGTTTTTATCTTCTTACTTACATATACCAAAAAGCCACCAAGTGAGCCATTCAAATAAAGTATACTACTTACCCTTAATTGAATTTACTGGTTTCAATATAATTGCAGATTCAGCACCATTATTTAATTTCAGGATTTAATGAATATTGTCAGATCTCCTGAAGGGATACACATGAGGCTGATGAACTGGCTCCTGGTTCACTTGTGCTGTGTACTCTCAAATTTCATTTAACTAAAGAAAGGTTTCTTCCTTTGACCCATGTGACACATCTCTGAACATCTTTGTGTGTTGCACCTGTAGGAAAAATATCCTCTGTTCAGGCAGCCCCCTTACACCTTCAGGGTCATTGCCAGCCTCTTATTCTTCCTTGCAGCTTCTGTTCATCATCACAGAAGCAGAAGAAAACAAGTTCTGCAGGGATTCAATTAGTGCAGTGTCTCCAGGTGTATGTGCCTGATTGGGATGTCATCCAGGCCTGCTGGGCTCGGGGTGGCAATACCACACAGCCCCTGTTCCCACATGGAGGCAGTCCATGATTTATCAGTGCAATCATTCACAGTCTCCCTGCTCCCCACTCCCACATTAGTGCCCTGTGCTGATTCATGGCCTCAGTTTTTGGGGGTGATAAGGGCACCTGATGTATGGGAACGCACAGTGATGCTGCACAAGACAGGCATGGATGTGCTGCTGGATGTGATAATAAAGGTAGTTAACAAAGACTAATGAGATAATATTTTTGAGCTATATCATACAGACAATCCCCATTTTCTTAAAGGACACATTATTATCAATTTAGACATTAAATAGATGTTTGTAAAAAACTTCTTGGAATTGTGGTGATAATTGAAGCATGAGTCACTATCATCTCTATGACTAACTAAACCTGTCAGTGTCTCAGAAAACAGCCATGAATTTTTGTTTTTCCTTCCCTTTGAAACCATAAGCATCCTTAATTTTTCTTTAAAAAAACAAGAAAGAAAATAAATATTATCAAAGACCATAAATTATTTCTCTGAGAGTAATAAGGGTTTTTTTTCTGTAACAATGGTTTTAAGAATCTAACCTGCTTATAGAAATGGATGATACGAACCTAATGTGAGAAAGTTAGGATCAACTATAGCAAATAAATTACTTTTTAAAAGTAAATTGATCACAAATTATGTTATGGAATGAGGGAGCAACCAATTCCTCTTCCTTTGCATCATGTTATTACACCAATACTAAAGAGAACTGGTTTAAACAAGAAACTAGAACCTGTAAAAGAGATAAAAAGGAGTGGAATAAATATTGATAAGAGTGGATGTGTGGAATAAATATAAGCAAGAGGTACGGAGTAAAAAAAAGAGTTTTGGAGAACAATGAAACAGTAGAAAGATATACATATCTCATGCTGCTTCTAAGAACAATTAAATCTTACAGATAAATTGAGAGACTATATGACTAAATCTGCTTGTAAGCTGTAAATGTATGTTCATTGAACACAACCTCCAAGGCAGTGCCAGCCTAAATACCCCTTGGTGTGGAGATATTAGTTTAGATCACAACAATACAACCAGACTGCATGATTCTGTCCCTTAGGTGAAGTAATTAAATACATAATTACACCATTTCTGATTTCAGAGCTGGCTCTCTTGATGCATACATAGCCTGCAGTCATTTCACCAGGCTCTTTATGCAGATAACTAGATCATGTTGGACATATCTGCTGTCCATTTCACTGGGATTACTTGGAACTGATTGAAAATGAGAATCTGTTAATGAAGAGTTCAGAAATTTAGCAGTCAGAGCTGGCTACCATAGTGAGCCTTTACTATAATGATAAAAGAGGTTAACAAATATCTGTGAGAGCTCTAGGCAAAACAGGGATTTATTTACCCTTCAGTCAGCCTACAAAAACAAGGAGTTTGTGTAAAGCAAGCACAGTTTTGCTGTGTGGCTTCCATTTCATCACACACTCCTAGTTACTCAACAAACTGAAACAACTACAACATAATTTAGAAACAAGGATGATTAGTGTTAGCTGCTGCTTTTAATGGGTTAATGTCAATGAGTTAAAAAACACCTGCAGTAACTACTGGTCATAGCTTATGTTCGTAGAATATCCTGAGTTGAAAAGAACTGACAAGGATAATGTCCAGCTCCTGGCTGTGCACAGACACCCAACAGTCCCACCCTGTGCATCCCTGGGAGCACTGTCCAAATGCTCCTGGAGCTCTGGCAGCCTTGGGGCCGTGCCCATTCCCTGGGGAGCCTGTCCCTCCAATTCCCCTCATGAGGAAACTGCAGACTGTGATGAGGCTTTTCCTCACTCTCCTCTTCTCCAGGATGAATTGATGCTTTTGTTAAAGAGCATGCCCATTTTACCTTCAATTATTTTCCAAAAGGAATGTATTTCAGAATCCCAGGAAATCTGAACGTGTGAGGAAAATCAACAAGCTTCTATAGATAAAAAGAATAAAAATTACTGAGCAGAACCTTGCTGTTATCTAAAATATCTTGCCCCTGTTTTAATCATAGACGTGCAATCCAGTACTGCCAGCAGTAATGTGCTGAATGTTATCATTTCACCTTCTGGGAAGCACAGGACAGACGTGTTTTCTGAAGCACTATCTCAGATCAATCTTAGGCACTTTTGCAAAGATTTTTAAGTAATTTTTTTGGATGAAAAGAATGCTGATTGTTTCTTTCTCTCATTGTTAGCTGTCAGTCTATAATTATCAGAGCTGAAGGCACTTCCCTGCCAGGGAATTTGTTTAAATTTAAAATTAAATTTTAGCAATGATGTTGAGATCCAAATCTGATGCTGTTGAACTGTCACTCCATCATTCAAGTATAATATAAGTTCCCTTTGAACTATCTTTCTCCAAACCATGTTCTAGTCGAGAATCAACCCTGTGTCTGACTACAAATAAGGAATTTTTCTTTTCTTGCATTAGGTATTTTCCCTTAATTGCATATCCCTCTCTCATCAGTGGAAAGTCTTTCCTGAAGAAGATGCCTGCCTTGGTGGATGTCCCTTGGAAGGATATTTGTATGGGTTTGTTAGCAGAGTGCTGTTAACCATTGTTTTCTCACAGAAACTGTTTTGAGTGTTGGGTTTAGTGTCTCTGACACTCATGATCTATCCCATAGAAGACATAAAATTTCATTTTGGGTAAAGTACACTGCAATTTCTTGACAGGAATCTCCCTATGGTAGGTTTTTCTGTTACCAAAGAAAAGGAATTGAACGGCCCCCCCCACCCCTTGGGCTTGATTTTGTTTCTGAAAGTTGCTCTAAAATTTTCCAGTAAAGTAATGTAATGGAATTAAGGACCACAGACCCAATCAGGAACCTGGAATCTCAGCTGATATATGATGTCACTGATATACAGTGACAACTCTCCTGGGACTCTTCACTCTCTTTGTATTTCTGCTGCTTCTGACCTACTGCTGCCTCTCTTCTCCAAATTAGAATATAATGTCTCCCAGAAGCTCCACTGAGTGTCTCCTGTCACAGCACTACCTCAGTGCTATGTTGGATAACAGAATAATAAATAAATCAATCTGTTTTATTCAGAAGATCTGATGAGGTTTTTTACATATTTTTTGTGTCTCAGCTGACATAAATATAGTTTATCATAACTCTTATTCTCCTATACATAAATATAGTTTCTCTTACAATAACTTGAGCATGAGAAGTCCCAGCTGTTTCTCTAAAGCCGGAAAGAGATGACTTGGAGATAACAGACAGAAGCAGAAAATAGGAATAAACCCAGAAACGAACACAATGTGAAGTGGCAGAGATGGAACTGCAAAGGAAGGGTTTATTTGGTCCTGTACTTCTAATGCTCTTCCAGTGTAGTTGTTTTTTATCCTCCTCTACCAAAGAATCATAAATTGCCATGTCACTGCATGAGAAACAACTCTATACTGCTTGCTTGACCTGGGGTCCCTTTCTCTGCTTTCACAACAGTCAGAGATTAATGCTGTGGTTGGTGGCTGGGTGCTGTGCGGTTGGCATCCAGCTGGGTGCTGCTCAGGAGTTTCCTCCTCCCCTCTCTCAATCCTTCTGATGTATTAAAATCTGTGTGTTTATTCCAAATCATCAGACTGTGCCATTTAACAGTGTTTGGCAAGTTTTATTTATTAATTTTTTTCCAACAAAAGCCTGTGAGGCAACAGAAAAGTAAAGCGTAAAATACATTTGACTTAATTGGCAGCAGCAGACTGCATGCGTCAGAAGGAATTAACCTCCAATAAAGCAGGATGTGCAGGAAACACAATGTACTGGTTTGATATGGTCTTTCAAAGCTGCCACTTCCTGAAACAGAGGCAGAAACACAGGTTGGCTGAGCCTGCAAGAGGCCTTTGGGTTGATGTGCGTGCAAGAGTCCTCAAAGGTCCCACACATGGCTCTCTGGAAACCTAGTGAGATGGCATTCAGAATTCTCTAGCCATGTCAGGATTTCATACACTTTTTCACCTTCAGTGTTTGAACCCAAGGCAGATGGAACAACATTTATGCTTTACCTCCTGTGATTCAGCCTCAGTGTCCTCGCCCAGTTTATGATCTGAACATGAGAGCAGCAGGAGCAGACAGCTATCATTCCTGGGATCACCCTCATCAGTGAAGACATAAAGGGATGACTGATCCAAAACCACATAGCTTACATCTTCAGAAACACACCCAGTGTGAACAAACATGTCTTGAGGACTATTTCTAGAAAAGAAATTATTTCTTGGGGGTTTTGGATTTTTTTTTTTTTTTTTTTTTTTAATGAGAGATGGACAGAAACTTATGGCTACAGGAAAGGAGGACAAAGAAATCTGTGCCCTGGTTTAAAGATTCATTTTCACTTTGCTGTGTAAGTGACATGGACTCATTTTACGTAGTTAAATAAGGAAAGAAGCTGACTTAGAGATGATGCCCTGTCATTGAAGTCTTGATGTTTTCTTATACAAGTTACACACCTCCAACAAGGAATTCACAGCATTTTGGTAATGGTAGCAAACAGTCTTTCAGTGTATGCAAGCACTACTCATGGTAAACTGAGGCCTGGGGCTAGGAATGCTTTGTGAGATTGTTTAAAAGAGAAGTCTATTGATTCCCGTTTCCACTCAATAAAATAATTAAATTTCAGCTTGATCGATGGGACTAGGTGTTGGAACTGGAAGCCAGGTTCATTTTTGTAAGAGCAATTAATCATCTACTTAATTTTAAAGTGTTTAAATCGTATTGATATCTGTGGGATTAAAACAAATCTTAAACATACACTCTTTGTTATATTATGTTCTGAATTTCCATAAACATGATAATGGAATTTTCCAAGTTATGGAGGCAGAAGTTCAGATCCCAGAGAAATTGTGCTTCAGCTCACCCTTTTTTTTCATCAAGAAAAGCAAAATCATTCTTGGCTGATGGAATCTGGACCCTCAGGGTCACCATGGGCATTCTGGAGATGACATTCTGGTGAAACACCATTTGAAAGCAAAGCAAAACAAAAAAACTTCTCATGGTGTCCTGATCAAAAACTTAATGACGGGCTCCCAGCCAAATTCTTAAATTTTTATTTCATTGGACTTTTACAAAAATCACCAAGATACACATTTTTGGAAGTTTGGGTCCAATGAGCTGCTTCATTAAAACCACGGGCTCTTTTTGGGGTATTTAGAAAACACAGAGGCATGTGTGGAACTTAAAAATGGAAGCATCCAATGTCACTGTACAATCTGGATGATATGGAGAGCGTTTCTCTTGCCTTCTGTAACAAATGGGATGTTGTAGTGGTTGTTCTTGGGCACAAAGTTCTTCCCATCCCCATGGGAAAGTAAGGTAACGAGACACCTCACGGGTACAGGTGCTTGATCCTCAGTTTATTTGGGTTAGGTGTTCTATCTGTCCATGAGAATCATAGACTCATGGAATGGTTTGGGTTGGAAGAGACTGTAAACAAAATTTCATTCCAACCTCCCTGCCCTTGATAGGGACACCTTTCACTAAGCCAGATGTTATGGGATCAACCTAAACATTATCTTATTATCTCTGCAGTAAATTAGACTGAGTCCATTTAATCAGAGAGGGCATCTCCTTGAGTTCTCATCTTTGCAGGCAGGCTTCTGTACAACTGCTGTCTTTACAGTCAGAACTTTGCTGTCATTTGCTGATTCCCCAACCAGAACTTTTGGGAACTGCAACCACCGATAATTCAGGCAAAGACGGTTTTACTTCTGGCAGTAGCTATCTATTTATCTGCACTTTAAAGAGAGAGAATTGAGGCCTGATGGTCACTAACTATGCCCTGATGGTAGCTGTTTAATGAGGATAAATAAGGAATGCTGTGTCAGCCTAGACACTAGCAATAAAGTCCCAGTAAGCAAGCAGGCTGCCTCTTCCATATTCTGTCTCAAGATCCATTTTTATATCTTCTCCATGACCTAGATCTTTATATCCTCCAGCCTCTCCCTCCTTTCAGTGAATGCCCTTTTGTGTTTCTGAATGCCTTTCTTCCCCTTCAAGTGGTGCTGATTTATTTTTTCCTGCTTCGAGAAAACTGAGCAGTGCCCTCCTTTGCCACTGGCTTCATTACAGCTCTGCCACATTATCGTTTTCTTCCTTGAGAGATCTCTGACTTTCCATCCCTTCTCTAATTGTGCTCTTGCCATGCTCTGAAAATGGTCACCATAGATGCTTTTTGTGTGCTCTCTTCCTTGCCTTTACCTTGCAGAGGTTTTCACAGGTCTTCCCTTTAAACTAATTTTGTGCTTGATATGCTTGCTCTCTCAGAATATAAACAGGATGTCAGGCAAGGCAAGTAGAAGGCACCAAGGGCTGTTAGGGTCCACACACTGTATTGTGGCATGCCAAATCAGGGAGAGATGGTGGGAAATTTGCTCCCTTTGAGTCAATGACAAAAAATTATATTAATTTGATTGGAGCCTTGTTAGTCAACAGTATTTTTGGGAGCATTTGAGAGCTACCAGATATGATAATGCATGGGAGTGGGATGGAGACAGGTAAGAAATTTTCCTGCCTTGTGAAAGATGCTCAGGGACACAAATTATATGTACGATCCTTTCTGGAGCGAGTAACTCCGAAAAGTACAGAGAGAATAAGGTCTTCCTGCCCTGTGCTTTCTATCACTGACTGGCAGATGTCCACAAGGGGATAAATCCTGTGAGGAAAACAGGTGCCTTTCAAGCTGCATCTATTTTAAGCATTGCAGAAGAAAATCTGAGCTTCCTGTATGCCTGACTCGTACAGGACTGAGGCACTCCATGATTTTTAGGACATGTTTTTTTTTTTTTTCTGATTATTTTTGTAGCCCAACAGAGTCATGAGAAATAGATATTAATACTTAATTTAACTTCCTGGTGCATGGAACACTCTTTCGTCTTTTTGCCAAGGACTCTGCACTTCTTTTACCCTCTTCCTTCCACCACAGCTCTAATGAAACTGTAATGAGTTGGCTACTCGAGCTGCTGAACCAGTGTCCAAACACTTGAATCTTTAACAAAGGCCCATTTTCTCAATATGACACTTCTTATAGGCAACAAACAACAGGAGTTTATGTTACATCCTTCTACTAGGAGCACTCCAAACCCACTTTTGGATGAATAGTTTCCATAAAGAAAATAAAAGCAGGTCTTTTGTGCCTGTAAACTGATTTAACACGTATGAAACTGATAGCATTGCTCTGCAGAAGCTGAGAATGTGAACCAGTGTGCCTTGCTCTGTGTTGCAAAGAAAGTTGAATAATGAAATGTCATAATGAAATGACTTATGTTTACTCTAACATTTCGTCAAAGTCCTCCTACAACTCCTGTGGTGCTTTCACACCAGTTTTTCCTGCAGGTCCTGGTAAAAAAAAAGCACAGACTGTTTGATATGCCACTCTTCATTCTAACTTCGATGCTTGCTATTAGCTCTTAACCCCCTGTGTTAGTGCACCAGTTAGTGCACCAGTGGTTCATGAATTGTTCAAAAAAGGCCAAACATATATTTTTTGTGTTGACATCTATGCTTCCCTTTGCTTTCTAGAACTTGCCAGATGGTCTGTGCTGAAGGGCCTTGAGTAGGGTCCTGTCACTGATCCCCTCAGGGTCACTGAAACGTTTTTTTCTACTCAGTCAGTAACAGTAGCATTGTTCTAAAATTATGTGCATGGTTTGTATTACAAAACACCAAATAATGCTGTCATGAGCTCACAGAGCTTGCACACAAGCTGCAGGCATCTTCACCAACCAAACCTCCCTTGGCACAAAATAAATTCAACATATGAGATAGTTCAAGAGCTTGGTGGGGAATGGAACCATGAGAATGAGTGGGGCAAAGGTTGAGGCTTTTCTTGTCTCTGCCAGAGGAGGACAAGTTTCTACCTTGGAAAGGCTTTTTATCCCAGGCCACACAAACATTTTCCATTATCAAATTAAGATCATACCTGGAATGTATGAATTAAGAATGAATTTGTATGTGAATTAAGATCATACTTTGCTCCAAGGGGTAGCATTCATCTCATCCATACCTTGACGGTGGAATGTGAAATTCTCTCAGAAATTCAAACTCCTATAATATGGAGGATGATCAAAGAAAGTTTGAGCAGATCTTCACAACTTTTATGAGAAAAGGATCCTTAGAAGAAAGAGATAATCAGAAAGAAACCCTATTTCTCCATCACACTTGATGTTTTCATTATTTGCAATTCTTTCAGGGCAGAGATTAATACTGGAAGTATTCTAACTTGGAAAACATTGAACTCTCACAAACTGAGACAAGATAACCATATCTCACCGAATGGAAAAGGTTGGAAGGGACCACTGGAGGACACGTGGTCCAAATCCCTTCTCAAGCAGGATTCCCTAGAGTGTTCTATTAAGGATTGTGTCCAGGGAAGAAAACTCCAATATCATTAAACAAAAATGCCTAAAAATGTTACACTCTACCAGGAGTAACTTGTACACCTGTGAGCTTGTGAATTTCCCATACTTTGTTTCTAAGACTTCCTAAGTTTTTTCTCAGAGATGCTGTAATCCATGGGAGCAGACAGAGTTGGAGTGGTAACAGATGAGACAGTGACAGAGAGATCCTGGAAAAAATGTGACCCTTGGACAGCAGTCTGGGGTGATCACCAGGGGATCCTCCCTGCCCAGGAGGAGCCTGGTAAGGAGTGTGGTCTTCTGACACTACATGGTGCCAGCCTGGTGGAGAAAAAGGACCCAGAGGCAAGAAAGCGTGAACACCTCACAGATGAAGTACCTCATGCCCTCACCTCATCCAGTGACAGAAACCCAACATCTCTGTTCCCCACTGCCTCGTTCCCCCATGGCTGTGAGGTGACACCACCAAAGCACAGCAGAGTTGTGGTGGTGGGAGGTAAACCCCAAGAAAGAGCTGGCAGGAGGAGAGAAGAGTCCTGAAATACTGCAGCAGCAAACACAAATCTTGACGGTTCACAGATGCTTCCCAAGGAGCTTTACCACAGGCCTTTTACTAAACTGTGGTTAGAATTGGAGACCAGTAGCTTATACATCACAGATCCTGATAAAAAACTGAGCTAAAATGTCACACTTTTGCAAACTGTTGTCAAATGCTGGAGCTGTGCATATCTTAAAAAGAGAGAGAGAGAAGAGAAAGAAAATAAGCTCCATTACATTTGAGATCTTTGGAGCAGATCTACTATAGTAACATGAAGCAACAGCTGTCAAAACAGCAGCCAGAGGGGTTGTTTTTGCAGTTGGATGAGTTGGTTTTCTACAAGGCAGTCCATCTCACAAAGCTTCATAAGGGAAGAATGAGAGAGGACTCTAAGTCATCAGTCCTGCCTGGGCATCACAGACTTCTCCAGGAGGTGAGATTAAATTTCCACGAGGTTGCTGAGCCATTGGTGAAGGTGATGTACCTCTCTCTGAAGAGGAAAAAGATGAAATCTGGCATTGCTGTGGAGGGGCTAGTGGATGTTGAGGCTGGCTGCCTTCAATGGCAGCAAGACTGCTCTCAACAGCAACTTGGAAAGGAAACTTAAACAAGCAGTGCCCTGTGCCATTGTCACAGCATGAGGCTCCACTGAATGGAAAATCCCCCTTGGCCTGCAGCCCTTCCTCTCTGATGCTCGGTGAGGAGAGAGTTGGCTCCCATCACCCCCGTGTCAACAGCACAGCCCCTGGGACTGCCTTCCCTGCAGGGATCTGGAGAGGGATGCTCCATCTGCTTCTGGGGTGGAAATCCCACCTGGGTGGCAAGTTCTACTCTACTGGTGCCTGAGGACACAATTTGGACCCAAAATGTTTCTGTCCATTTAGTGATAGGCACAGCCCTAAAGTGTGAATCCTTCTTCTTCCCATGGGGCCCACAGCACAGCCCATTTTTAACTTTTAAGGATATTCTGGGAAAAACTAAAAAAACCTAAAAAAACCTAAAAAAAAGAAAAAAAAGAAGAAAAAGAACAGAACCAAAGCTTGTTTTTCTCCATTACCATAAAGAGGGCTTGTGAATGCATGGCATTAGTATCTCAAAAGCTATTAAACTCCTTAGTGATGGGAAACAGATGGAAAATAAGACAAAAGAATTCACAACTCATGTTTGACTGAATTGAATTCCTTTAATTTCACACAATGAATAACATATGAATAGGATTAACTTTTTTTTTTCTTTTTTTTTTTTAGTTAAGTGCTCTATACTGTGCTAACCTGATTTGGTAGCGAAAAGACTGAGCTTTGTTTTAGAAAAAAATGTTTAAAAACCAACATCTAAGATCATGAAGGAGCATGACATTAAAGCATGCCAGATGTATCTAAGCCTCAAAGAACATCAAGTCCATATCCATTTTTAAATGTACAAAAATGCTTCATGAATAAAAACTGTTACAAAAAGAACATTTCAAACAATGTACAAGTTTTTTTTCTTGCCTCTATATTCAATAAAATACAAATACATTTTTTTGCTCTAAAATATGTTTACATACAATCAAAGTAGAACATGCAAATTACACTTTAAAAAAGGCTTTTAAAAACCACTTATGAATACAAACTAAAAATTAGCCAGCACGACTTATAGAACAATCTTGTGCCCCATTTGTTTGATTTTTTTTAATTTTTTGAAATACAGTATATACATATTTAACACTTCATGTGCATTTATTATTTAAGAAATAGCTTAAAAAATAAAGAAAAAGAAAAGTAAAACAAACCAACATGGGATTGAACTGCTTTCCCATGTTGTCCAATTGGCAGCTCTTTTCATGTTTTCATATTTTTTTTCTTTTTCTTTTTTTTTTTCTATGTAGTGTTTTATGCAACCTAGGCAGGCATCTTAAAGAGATCTCCAATATGTGTCCTTTGTTGAAATGTGCTTCTAATTATCTCAGAATTGCTGCACCCCAGTTTTTGGATGATACGGAAAGAAGAGGCATTATAAGGGCAAGATTTTTATTTATTTTTTCGATTCAGAAAACCATCTCGGTTTAGTTTTTTATTTATTTTTTTGATTCAGAAAACCATCTTGGTTTAGTTTTTTAATTTTTTTTTTTTTAATTTTTGCTGGTTGTTGTTGTTCTGTTTTGTTTTGTTTCCCTTTTCCCTGTATTTTTTAGTTTTTCTTCAAACTTTTCAGGACACTCTTTAGATGTGCTTAAGTGCAGTCCTGAATCAGGGCCTGTGAAAATAAGAGTTAGGGAAATCCTTGTGGTTGGAACAGTGATTTCTGTTTATTTGGTGCATTATTATAGTGCTCAGAAGCCCTTGTGATGAACCAGCACCCCATTGCACCAGATGCTACCCTAATATTCACAATTAGAATATTCTATATTCCACAACATTTCTGCCAAATGGGCCATGCTGTAGGATACTTGGGTAGCTGATTAATATTTTCACCTCTTTTTAATTTTTTTTTTCTTTTTTTTTTT